>JAQZBX010012573.1:0-41045 GCA_029593785.1 Cabassous unicinctus | reverse complement strand
ACCAGAAATCTGTTGGCTTTTATAAAGGGTATTTATTTGGTGTAGAAGCTTACAGTTACCAGGCCATAAAGTATAAGTTATTTCCCTCACCAAAGTCCATTGCCGTGTGTTGGAGCAAGATGGCTGCTGATGTCTGTGAGGGTTCAGGCTTCCTGGGTTCCTCTCTTCCCGGGGCTTGCTTCTCTCTGGGCTCAGCTCCTCTGCTAGCTCCACAGGGTCAGCTGTAGACTCTGAGGCTCTCTAGGCTTTGCCTCTCTCCACAAGGCCAGCTGTAGACTATCAGGCAAATAGCTCGTCTCTTTTCCCGGGGCCTTCTCTCTTTCCTCAGGACCAAGCTCCTCTGTGTGCTTACATCCCAGGGCTCCAGCTCAAAACTCAGCATCAGAACTCCAACTCAAAACTCCAACTAATTCCTCTGTTCAGCTGTGTGGTTTTATCTGTGAGTCCCCGCCCACCAAGGGGGCGGAGACTCAGTGTCCTGATGTGGCCCAATCAAAGCCCTAATCATAATTTAATCACACCCAGGTACAAGCATAATCCAATATCTATTTTTGGAATTCATAAACCATATCAAATTGCTACACATGTCTTACTCTGTACGCATCTCTGGGAAAGGGAATGAGAACGCCATTATTGGTTGAGCTAGTCATGTGGAGAGTTTAAACTGGACCAAAATCTGAACTGTGCCAGCAAGTAAGATGAGGGAAATAACTGTGGTACAGAAAACTGAAAATGCATGCCCCATACATATCATTACAGAAGTCACTACAGGATAGCAGAGACATTGTATAATTAGCATGCCATCAATAGAGCTGCAATTTATACATTTCTATATCTTTTCTATATTAGTTTTGGCAAATAACAAGTCTAAGCTTAAATACTTTAAAAGGTCAGTGAGAGTTTCAGACTCTTATTTGAAATGAGGAGAAATGACTGTTTCCAATTTATTATCATGGAAGTATTCTCAGGACAACATATTTGTGTGGTAAAAAAGAAAATTTGTTTCAAGATTAAAAACCTTATTTTTCATGCAAGAATTCTGTTATTCCTTTTTTATTTCCTGCGAGTGTTATGTCTACTGCCCTTCCACAGGAAATAAAAAATATTTTATACTGAATAAAATATGCTAATATCTCTGCTGGCAATTCCCATTTTTTATTTATATTCTACACTGTTACTATTGAAAGAAGTTTTCCACATTCCTAATCTCTTCACTATCTTCTTCAGGCCTCCCAGAGACAGCTGTGTTATAGTGGGAAGAAAATCAGAAATGATAGCAAGTGCTGATTCTGAAAACACACAATCTCTGTGGAAAACAAATTTGCAGTGTATATGTGGAGTCTAAACATGTTCATGTTCTTTGACCCAATACTTCTGGTTTCAGAAATGCATCTTAGTGAAATAATAGGATGAAGATAATGATTTATATGTAAGTATTTTCACTGGATGGTTATATATATTAAGGAATAAATTGGTAATGACCTCATTATATAAAAGTAGGAGTTCGGTTAAATAAACTATGGCACATCCATAAAATGAAATATAATACTAGTAATAAAAGTGTTGTGCAATAATATTTAATAGCATAGAAAGATATCCATCATACATTATGTGAAAATGCCAGCTACAAAACTGTAGGAATTGCAAATTTCCAATTTTGTGGTAAAATGTGTGTGTGTATGTGTGTGTGTGTGTATGAAGGGAGAGAGACAGGGGAGAGGGTGACAGGGAAATATTCAAAAGTTATAGATTTTTTTTTCTTAGTGGTGGCTTATGACTTTTTATTCTTTTTGAGGGTATGTTTTCTTATGCATCAATTTATATATTTATGTGAGTGTGGTATGTAGTGCATTCTATTTTTAAAAATACAACTAATTTGGTGTTAGAAGGGCAGAATTTGGAACCTGATTTTGTTGATAATATTCTGAATCTCTTACCCCTTCTGAGGGTCCAGGGTTGATCCAGTTGGGTTTAAGCTGAGTAGTCACATTGTGTTTGGGTCCTGAATGGGAAGGGTTGAGTATGGAGTCCCTTGGTACCAGGACAATGTCTTTAGGTGAAGCAAGTTGATTCAGAGTTGCCAACTAACAAAATTGTGCGGGAGAGAGTTTAAACTATATTGTAAACTATAATCCACACTTAGTGGCAATGCTCCAATATGTGTTCATCAATTGTAACAAATGCACCACACTAATGAAGGATGTTATTATTGTGGGAAAGTGTGGGAGGGGGAGGGAGTGAGGCATATCGGAATCTCTAAAATTTTTTATGTAACATGTATGTAATCTAAGTATCTTTAAAAATAATAATAAAATAAAATAAAGTATTTTTAAAAAGTATTAAAAACAAAGAAACAAAAAAACAAACCAGAGTGGGCATCACCACCTCCAAACCCTCAAGATTGGGGAATGAGCAATGGACTAAAGTAGACTTATTATTCCACCATAGACTTATTATTATTATTTTTCTAGCAATGGAAGAACTATTATCATTGATATAAAGGCAGTGGGCACCAGAGGTTTTAATGGGAGGGACAGGGAAGAATAGGTGTAATATGGGGGCATTTTCAGGGTATTGGAATTGTCCTGGATGACATGGCAATGACAGATACAAGCCATTATATATTTTACTATAACCTACAAAATTGTGCAGGACAGAGTATAAACTATAATGTGAACTATGGTCCAAAATTAGTAGCAATGCTTCAATATGTGTTCATCAACTGTAACAAATGTACCACACTAATGAAAGGTGTTAATGTGGGAAAGTGTGGGAGGGGGAGGGGGTGGGGCATATGGGAATCCCTTATATTTTTTATGTAACATTTACGTTACCTAAAGCTTCTTTAAAAATAAAATAATTTTTAAAAAACGTCCACATGCAAGAGAAAGCATGGGAAAGATCTTATCTCCTGGAGCAAAATGTGGTAATAAAATTTGTTCATGAAGATATTCTTTTACATTTTTCTACTATAGTTTTTTAAGTTTAATTTTTGCATTTATATTTCTGGTCCACTTTGAATTAATTATATACATTGTGTAAGAAAGACATGAAGATTCATTTATTTTTTTTATTTTTCTTACCAATAGCCAATTGTTCTAACATCAATTATTGAAAATATTTTCTTTCAATAATTGAGCAGTTTAATGTCTGTGGAAATAAAAAATGTGGGTCTATTTATGGATTTTTTGGTTCAATTTTTATCGACTTTTCCATTGTTATGCAAATATGAAGCAATCTTGATTGCTGCAACTTTATAGAAAGCACGACGTCAAGTATTTAAGTCCTCCAACTTTGTTTTTCCACACGTTATGTATATTCTAAGTCTTTATATTTCCTTATAATTTTGAGATTTAGCATGTCAATTCCTATTAAAACTCTTGTAAAGATCATCTTTCAAATTGTGTGAAATCTATAGATTAAGTAGGGAAGAACTGCCATATTAACAACATTGAACTTTGCAATCTATGAACATGTTAGATCTATCCTTTCGCTTAGGTCTAATTTCTTTTTTTTTTTTTTTTCAGTTTAGAGGGTACTTTTTTTGGAAATAATTTCAAACTTACAAGGCAGTTGCAAAAATAATACAAACTCTATACAAAGAGCTCCTACATACCCCCATTCCCCTAGATACCCAAATCCACCAATTTTAATATTTTGCCAAAATTATTGTTTTTCTTTCTTTCTTATCTATTTACATAACAATCTATTTTCTGAACATTTGAATGCAGGTTGTATACATCATGCTCCTCAATACTGCCATGGACATTTCCTAAGAACAAGGATATTCACTTATGTAACCATCCTAAGTGCAGATATCAAACTCAAAAAATTTAACATTGATGTAAAGGTTGCAGTCTATATTCCAATTTTTTCATATGTTCCAATAATGTCCTTTTGAGCCATTTTTCCTCCCATCTAGGGTCATGTATTGCACTTAATTGTCATTGCCTCTTTAGTTGCTCTGTTTTAATTGTGGAAGATAGATGCAACATAAACTTTCTCATCTCAACCACTTGCAAGCACACCATCCAGTGGGATTAATCACATTCACAATCTCGCAGTACCCTCACCAACTTTCATAATTAAAACATACCCATCTCACCAAAAAGAAACCCTACACCCATTATGCATTTTCTTACCTTATTGCACTGGCTTAAATCACTGGTACAATATGGAATAGGAGCAGATTCCCTTGCCTTTTGTCACATTGAACATGTCTCATTTTATTTATTTTATGAAAGGGGAAGTAATGGTAGGAGTTATTGATGTTTTGTTCCTCAATGAATTTAAATGGCAGTATAGGAGGAAAAGCTGAGAGTGCAGGTAAGATGTTATCATGAGTATAACCTTAATTGGAAGCTAAATCATTCAATTTTTATAGTATCTCAAGTATAGGGCTAGTCATGCACAAGTCCAAAACAATCTTAGATAAGCTCTGCTATGATGGTGAAAATCTGTCTTCTCCTCAATCCTGGATATTATGCATACATTGATCCATTTCACAACTTGAAACATACACATATTTATTTTTAGTGTTTGTATTAGGTCTTGTTTCCTTATCATTTAGAAAATAATATAAAATGTTGGGTCACACACAAATGTTTACATAGTTTAAAACCTCCATAACATATTAAGTTGATCTTACAGAAAATATAAAAGGAACACATTTGGAAATTGATCTGAAATTCAGGACATGTTTATATAACATACAAATATAAAACCCCAAGAAGGCAACCATGTAGATACTTAATATTTGAAATGCAATTTTTGTTCATTTACTTAATTTATGTTAATGATTCATGAATTGTTCCATATTTTTCTACTGTAACTTTGTACTACGTGTGTACCAGGCAGAAAAGTTTTTAGCTCAGAGCATGAAATAATTTTCTGTAAATGATTTTTTTGTGGTACCCTCTCCCAGGATAAACTGGAGGAGGGACAGTGCTCATACTTTTCACAGGACAGACACTCTGTAAGCCTTGATCATCATTAATTGGATCTGAAGGGCAAAAAATGGGTGCAGTGGCTCCATAGCAGAAATTTTGGTGAAGGTAAAGATATGGGATCCATCACCAAAGTCATGAAAGGAAATGTGCCAATATCCAAACCTAGGAAAACCCCTACTTGGTGTAACCAAGGGTTCACACCCAGGATTCTCAAAGGAGTAGTGGTGGCTGAGAAGAACATCATTTCTCAAACCCACAGTTTGAAGTCAAGTTTGGAAGATAGCTGGATGTTACCTTTTAGATTAACAGAGTCCGTGTTTAATAGAGTGTTTGTAAACACACAGGTGCCAATCATTCAAACTCTTCCAAAAAATTGAAGAGAAGGGAATAGTTCCTAGCTCGTTCTATGAGGTCAACATAAGAAAGAAAGAAGGAAGAGAGGGAAGGGAAGGGAAGGGAAGGGAAGGGAAGAAAGAAAGAAGAAAGCAAGAGAGCGAAAGAGAGAAAGAGAGAGAGAAAGAGGAAGAAAGGGAGGGAGGCAGGAAGGAAGAGAAGAAAGAAGGAAGGAAGGAAGGGAAAGAGGGAGGGAGGAAAAAACTTAAGAAAAAAGAAATGAGAAATCCAAATTGCAAAGGAAGAAGTAAGACTATGTCTTTTCACAAATGACATGGTCTTATATATAGAAAACCTTAAAGAACCCGTAAGAAATCTACCAGTTTAGCAAAGTAGCAGGATACAAGTTTAACATGCAAAAATCAGTTCTATACACTAGCAATGAGCAATCCTAAAAGGAAATTAGTTTGCCACCGTGCTGCCAATGCAAAGTACCAGAGATGGATTGTCTTTTATAATGGGATATTTATTAGAGTAAACAAGTCATGCTGTGCTCCTCTGTCCTCCTGCAGCATGTTACATGCAAGGACTAGAGGCTGAGCTCTGAGGGGCTGGACACAGGGACACTTAATAAATACAGTTACTGGAAACCTAAAACACGTTAGAAGTTGTATTTACAATGACTGTCAGTGGAGCATCGCTACACTACTGAAAACTGAAAAGGATGAATAAGAGCCTTAAAGTAGAGTAAACCAATGATGGTGCATGAAAGGAACATCAGGTAGCAAGTAACTGCAAACTGACAGAATTAATATTGATTGAACATTCACTGTCTCTCAGACTCAGCTCCAAGCCTTTGTTTAACCCCAGGTGATCTCCACAGTTAACTCCACATTGCAGGTCCTATCACTAGCAGGTGGGAAAATAGGCACAGAGAGGTCAGGTGAACCTGCCCAAGGTCACACAGCAAAGGTGGGGCCAGGTCTGGAAGGGAAGCAGCCGGGAAGCCACAAGAGATGCTCATGTAATAACGTTAAAGGCTAAGAGGAACAGATGTGCAACAAGGTTATGGGTAGGCTGCTACGAGGGCCTTGGCCCCAGCTTGGGTCCCAGCTCTGCTGCCGGCCAGCCAGGTGGGCCACCAGCACCTTCCTTCTTTTTCCATTGGCCTTGTGCTCATTGAAGGAAGAGCAGGGAGTGCAGGGGCACTGCTAAGAAACAGTGCCTGGGACAGAGGAGAACCGTGGATAACGTTGGTTATAACTAACTCAGTGACATTTTCAGAGACAAAATACTAGAAATAAATGACAACTGCTGCACAGTATTCTTTCTAAAGTCTGCTTCCCCTGTTCTCAGAAGGAAGCCCCCCTGCAGCCACATGTGCTCCTTCCATCCCCAGGTACAGCTGTCTCTGCTCTTGGATACCACGGCCGCCCTCTCCCACCCGCTCTCCTGCCCTCAGAGCAGAGCAAGGGCTGAATAGGTGAGGAGTCCTGCTGGCCATAGGGCGATAGTACGCAGGAGCCAGAGGCTTTGCCAGAGTCTTGTCTCCAGGAAATTCTGGGGCCAGGGCCAGCGGCCTCCACAGTCCTTGGGTGGCTTTCGGGGAGTGCAGAGGGTCATATCCCTCACTTCTTGCTGACCAGACAGGCCTGTCCCCAAACTGGGCATCAACGTGGGGGTCACATTATGGCCCTGGTAGGGCTTGCTCTGGGCTCAGGAGGAGGGATCTTTGGTGCTGCCAGTATTGCTAAAAGACTTGCAGCCTGGATCGACCATGAAGCTAGTTTCCAATGTCATGTTCTCTCAGCCAAGGAAAGAATCAGTGAAGGTAGGTCAATAGAAGTTAGCCAAGAATTTAAATAATGAACTACTGAGGTTAGGAGTGTGGGCACTCCAACAGACATGGGTTCAAAATCTGGGCTGCCACTTACTGGCAGAGGTCTTTTGGAAAGTGTTGTGAAATTCACTGGGCCCGGATGTGACTCAGGCAGCTGGGCACCCACCTCCCACATGGGAGGTCCTGGGTCTGGTTTCTGAAGTCTCCTAAAGAAGACAGACAAAACAATGAGCAGATAGTGAGCAAAAGCAAAACAAGCAGGGAGTGGATGTGGCTCAACTGTTGGGCGCTGCCTCCAACATGGTAGGTCCCGGGTTCAGTTCCTGGTGCCTCCTAAGAAGAAACAGACAACGAGCAGACAACAAGAAAGAACAATGAGCAAACAGATGAGGAAGCCATCTGGGGCAGGGGAATAATTTTAAAGAAAATGCACTATTCTGTGATCTTCTGCCACACTGGCTCAAATGGCATGTTTACATATGGAACCTGAAAGTTTATTATGCAAAACAAGTTTTTGAAAAAAAAATTCACTGTACCTGTTTCCTTGAGAAGTTCTCTGTTTGATGTGGTTCACAACCCAGCCTTTGATTTGCTCCCCAAAACTGCCACTTAGGTCTAATTTAACCAAGCACTATTTTGTGTTTCTCAGCGTAGTGGTTTTGTCCATTTTTGTTAAATGCATTTAAACATATTTTATAAATTTTAAAGCTATTGTAAACAGAACTTGTTAAAATTTTATTTTCCAACTGTTTGTTTCTGTCATACAGAAAGATAATTGATTAAAGCAATTTTTAAGTGAACTTTTATTCTGAAACTTTGCTAACTTGCTTATTATTTTTAGTCATTTCTTTGTTGATCCCATAGAATTTTCTCCATAAAACATCATGTCTATGTTTAGGGATTGTTTCAACACATCCTTTGTTATCTTTATACATTTAATTTCTTTTCCTTTCTCCTTT
The DNA here is from genome assembly GCA_029593785.1 of Cabassous unicinctus. Lineage (NCBI taxonomy): Eukaryota > Metazoa > Chordata > Mammalia > Cingulata > Chlamyphoridae > Cabassous > Cabassous unicinctus. Next base: position 32,964 of record JAQZBX010012573.1, on the reverse strand, counting down.
ACCCTCCAGTTCAATGTTAAATAGAATTGATGAAAGAGGACCTCCTTTCCTTGCCTTGGTTTTCAGGGGAAATGTGTACAATGCTTCATTAGTAAGTAATATGTTAGCAGTGGGTTTTCAAAAACGCTATTTGTAAGAGTAAGCTTGCTTTTCTCTTGCTATTTTACTGAGAATTCTTACCATTAATGAATGATGGATTATGTCAAATGTTTTGTTTTATCTGCATTAATTTAAATGTTCATAAGCAGCTTTGTCATAGCCAGAAACTGGTAACAAACCAAATGCCTTTAAACAAATAAAAATAAATGTAATTTGAGGTATGTTCAGACAATAGAGTAATATTAAGAAATAAAAATGAAGTTATCAGTTGAGACCCAAAGTGTATTAGTTTCCTAGGCTTGCTATAACAAAGTACCAGCAACTGGGTAGCTTAAACACAGAGAAGTATTATCTCAGTCCTGGAGGCTAGAAGTCTGCAAACAAGGTGCTGGCAGGACCATGATCTCTCTGAAGCCTGTAGGAGAGAATCTGTTCTGTGACCCTACATTTTTGCATCTGTAGGCCACCCCTGGAGTTCCTGGGCTTCTAGACACAGTACTCCAATCTGCCATCATTTTCACATGATGTTCTCTTCTCTGTGCCTGTGTCAGCTCTCCTTTCCTTATAAGGACACCAGCAATATTGGATTTGGCATCATGATGAGTGACACAAGGCAGAAAAGTAGCCTATATACTGTATGATTTCATTTATATACAATTCTAGATGATGTCAATTCCTCCACAGTTGCAGGAAGCCTGGTATTGGAAAGGACCATGGGCAGAGGAGGTCAGAACAAGGCACACAAAAACTTTATGGGATGGGATAAGTTTATTTTCTTAGTTTGTGGTGATGGTTTCCACTGGTGCATACATACGTCAAATTTCTCTAGTTATACTCTTACACAGGGTTTAAATACAGTTTAATTCAAATTATGCCTCGATATAGCTATCAAAAAATGTTTAAAAATGAAGCCACCTGAAAATTAGAAAACGTTCAGCCCAACACCTCTTGGGTAAAAAAGGAAACCCAAACAGAAATTAAGAATTTTTGAAAATAATTGTAATGAAAACATATATACCAGAATCTATGGGATATATTTAAAGTACTGATCAGATAACAACTCAGTTCTAAATATCTGTATCACTAAAATTGAATGGATAAAAATAAATGTATTAAATTTTAACTCAAAAACTAATAAAAAATTAAGTTAAAAATGAAAAAAAATTGAAAAGAATGATAAAAATAAAATTACGGTAGAGCTGAGGAAAAATAGGTTAAATTAATAACCTAATTATTTGAAAAAGCCACAATGTATAAAGCACTAGCTATTTTAATCATGAAAAAGTTAGAAATGGCAAAAGAGAAGTAATTTTTGTTAAAGCAGAATTAAAAATGGTAATAGAATTCATTTTACACACCTTTGCAAAGAAATGTGAAAACATAGAGGAAATGGTTTCTCTCTTGGGAAAATACAGTTTACTACAACTGACCCCAGCAGTGATGAGGTTTAAACAGAACAATTTTCATGTGAGAAATAGAGAAAATTATCAAGGCAGTCATTAAAATTTCTAGGTCAAGGTCTTTTTGCAGGGAAATTCTAACACCTTTCAAGACCTAATAATACCAATGCTCTGTAAATTGATTCAGAGTATAGATAATGAAAGAGTACTACCAGATTTTTTTTAGGAAACAAGTATAACATTGATACCTAAACCTGATAACAATAGCATGAAGAAAAAAAAGTATAGACTGATGGCACTTTTAAATATAATTTCAAAAAATCCTAAATAAAATTTTAGCTGACAGATTCAAGTACCACATTAAGAAAACAACATCATAGAATATATACCATAGTCAGAATGATGTTCCAGAATTAGAACATATATTATCTTACATCACATAATTATCCATGTAGATGATGGGAAAGTCTTTGACAAAATTAAATATGCATTATTAATAAAATAAAATAGGTGGATAGATGAATAATACATAGATATAGACATAGCTGTCAATTCCTATGAAAAACCCAGCAAAGATCATGACTGAAGTTACTTCAAATCCATTAACTTTAACCCTAACACTATATAAACAGATTTTGTTATTGCCACTATTTTTAATTTTAGCTATTCTGATGAGTGTGTTGTGGCTTTAAGTTTTTAAATTGCATTTCTCTGATGGCTAATGATGTTGAACATCCTTTAAAGTGCTTATAGGCCATTTTCTTGAATCTCTAGGTTTATATCTCTGGCCAAATGTGTAGTGTTTTTAGCCATTATTTATTTGAGTTCTTTTTAATCCCTGTCATCTCTCCTTTTGAGAATCTGATAACATGAATATTTGACCTTTTGTTATAGTCCAACAGATTCCTGAGGTTCTGAAGTACAGTATTTTTTTTTCCTAGTCTATTTCTCTCTGTTGTTCAGATGGGGTAATTCCTATTGTTACATTTTCCAGATCATTGATTCTTTCCTCTGTCCCTTTCTATGTGTTATTGAGCCCTTACTGTGAGTTTTTATTTGTTATTTTATTTTTACATTATGAAATTTCCATTTGGCTCCTCTTTAAGTGTTCTCTTTCTCTTCTGAGACTTTGTGTCATTCCTTATAAAGGCTTACTATTTTTAAAAATTTGTTTCAAGTGTGTTCATAATTGCTCTTTGAAACATTTTTATCAGGACTGTATGAAACTTTTGTCAGATAATTCTAATGCCTCTGTCACTTAGGTGTTGGCATCTACTGGTTGCCAATTTTCTTTCACTTTGTTGAAACCTGAACATTTTCATATAACGTTCTGAAACTGGGTCATTTTAAAATCTGTGTTTCAGCTGGCCTTCTTTGACACAGCTCTGGCAGAGGGAAGGAATGTCTATCTCATCATTGTTAGTTAGAGGGAAAAGCTCAGGCTCCCCACTTGGCTTCCATTGACACCCAAGATGTGAAGTTCCTCATTACTGCTAGGCAGGAATGGGAGATCTGGTTTACCCTTTGATCTGCACTGGCACCATGGTTGGTTGGCCTTGTTACAATTAGGCAATGACAAAATACTGACTTTCCAACAGGCCTCCTTTGAAAGCACCCCAACAAAAGGGGAAGGGTTGCCTTGATACTGCCAGGTGTGGGTCAAAGTCAGGCTCCTTACCTGGTCTCCACTGACACCATGTGAGGGGATTGCTCCTTATCAAAAGGTGGGAGTGAACGTCAGAGCTCCCTTCTTAGCCTCCTCTGACACCATCCTGGGGGGCGAGGGACTGCTGTGGCACTGTATTACAGCCTTGTGAGGGTGGAAGTCTAGCCCCCTCACTCAGCTTTGTCTGGTATGGGGCCATAGTTTGTTTGTTTATTTATTTATGGTGTTTGGCTCAAATAGAGACAAATGCCAGCCCTGGAATCAGCCATTCCTTTGAGGAGCCTTGTTTTCAATTAGGATTTGCATTTGTTTTCTTGAGGAATGGTGTTAGAAGCAATGATGTGGATACCAGATGTACTCATTCCTGAGGGAGGTATTAGGGGTTGGCTTCTTTGCTTCTTGACCTTTACAGAGGGCAGAGATAAGAATCTAAAAGTTTTTGTATCTTGCTAGACAGCCTTTCTCATGGTCCTTTGACCTGAAAGAGCAGGGGTTTGTTGGGGATTTTTGTATGCACTTGTCATTTCCATGTTTCCTTCTTTTTCATCAGCAAGTCTGGAATATATAAGCCAAAAGAAAGCCTACAGAACTCACTATCATCTTGTTTTCAGGTCACACGTTCCATAGATGGTCTGTCTTCATCTCTCCATCTTTCAGAGTCTTCATATGATTTTATGTGTGTGTGTATATATATATACACATACATACATACATACATACAATGGCCAGGGCTTTTAGTTGAGAGGAAAAGGGAAAAATACATGTCCATCTTTTCAGACACAAAGTCAAGTAGGATTGCTTTTTGTACTGGTAATGAATGAACCAAATTGGAAATGTGCTGATGTTGGAAGTCAGTATTCTCAAAGAGGAAAAAGGGACATATGAAGATGAAATGGGAGAAGGCAGGAAAGAACAGTCAGGGATAGATTGAAATCAGAGCTACTGGGATAAACTCAAGTTTTAAAATATGTGACTATGTATGGGCAAATGCATGCATTTGTGCACATGGCATGTATAGTATATACATGTATCATGTTACTGTTTATGTGTATGTATGTGGATGTATATGTTTATATACATTTATATATTTCTTATCATTTCCATAGAGGCCAAGAAACAAAGACCACCCCAATATTACTTAGAAATGAGCATGTAAGTTCTCAGATTATAGCCTTTAACACCATTCTTCATTAAAACAAAAACAAACAAACAGGACACCTCAGAAAAATGGCTGATTATCAGCTGGAGTAGGGTAGTTTCTAGATGAGTCTTGGAACACATAGTTTTATCAGAAAGCACAAAAATAAAAAAGTGCTCAAAATTAAATTAATATGGCATGTCGCAAGAACCCATGAACTAGCTACAAGGGGACCCCACTAACAAATCTAGAAGCATCAAAATAAACAAGTACAGCAATGAATTATTGACCATTGGAAAAATAGGAATACATGAATCCTTACTGATTAGATATATAGATAGACAGATAGTCATATAGATAGTCATATAGATAGATAGATAGATAGATAGATGACAGAGATCTAGAGATAGTAAATAGCAGACGGATAGATATAGATAGATAAATAGTGGAGAAGGGAAGGCTCTTCCTCACAGAATACCTAGTGCTATGGATGTGGAGAATATTGGAGCTAGAAAAGTATTACTTTGCAACCATCACAGCAAAAATAACAATGGATACTAAACATAAGGAGAAATTTTAATGGGGTATTGGGTATTTGCATGGCTTTATAGTTTCCTTCCACAGATTGTCTAATAGTTGCAAGTGGGAAAAAACAGTAATTATAGAGTATAGAAAAAGGAAAAGACTATGATCGTGTGATCAAAATTTATAGAACCAAGGAGGGAAAGATGGACCTCATATGTCTCCAGATATGGTACTCTGGGAAGAACACATCAACTATTAAATATTCCAACTGAGAATGCATAACCCAAATCTATTCATGAGGAAACATCAGACAAACCCTAAATTAGAAATGTTCTATTTAAAAGAAAAAAGAGAGAAATTCACTCTTCAAAAATGTCACTGATGTAGAAGAGAAAGGACAGCTTTCCAGATTAAAAGGAAACTACTAAATCCACTAAATGATCTTATATGGGATCCTGTACTAGAGGGAAAATGCCATGAAGGACAGTACTGGGTCAAGTGATAAAATTGGAAATATACAATAAATTGGAAAACACTTGTCTCAATATTAAGCTCATGGAAGTTGATAACATAGAGAAATATCTATACTTTTAGGAAATGTACACTGAGATAGTTCATAAAGGTCCATGATATATGTACATTACACTCAAAGGGCTCAAATTATCTATCTATCTATCTATCTATCTATCTATCTATCTATCTATCTATCTATCTATCTACCTACCTACCTACCTACCTACCTATCGTCTATCTATATCAATCATCTACCTATCTACCTACCTACTTATCTACCTACCTATCCTGTCTACAGATCAAATAATAAAGCAAATGGAGTACAATGTTAATAAATAAACATGGATAAAGAGCTTACAAGTGCTTTTTATTTAAAAAAAAATTCTTATTGAGGCAACTTTTCTGTATGCTGGTAAATATTCCCAAATAAAAAGTTTTTTTAAAAATTACATGCTTTCCACAGAATTAGCATGGCCTCAATTAATACAAGGAATCCCTGGAAAGACTGTTAGCCATTGTCCTAATTGCGCTGTGCCTCGAGTCCTAATCTGCAAAATGGGAATGATAATAATATCTACCTCATGGTGCTGTGAGGATAAAACTCATTACTAGATGCAAGATGCTTAGAGCAGTAGCACTCAAATAGTAAGCACTCAGTAAATGTCATTTTCCATTGTGTGCTTGTTTGGGTGGTGGTTGCAGTGGTGGCAGTTACCATCATCATTATTACAGAACAAAGTTTAGGGTCAAAAGGACTGGCTGAAGGTCACAAAGCTTACTCCATGGCAGATCTCAGACTGCCAAGGTATCCTGATTCTCATTTCTGCTTTTATCTACTACATTGCATTTCTTAAATTGAGTTTGGTCAAACATTGCTAGTGGCAGATTCTAATTTAAAAGAAGATAACTTCAAGTCTAGTTTTCCAACCATTAGCAGAGACAGGATGGGATAACCAGGCACATAATCAATTGCAACATCTTTTCTGGCTTTTCTTATGATCACGTTCTAGACTGAAATCACAGGGGTAGTTTAGAGTTCAGCAATTAAACATTCTAATCTCATTGGGAATATGGATCTTGAAAAGGCTTGCACATCCTGTGTGGTATGTATATCTATCTATCTATCTATCTATCTATCTATTTATCTATCTATCTATCTACCTACCTACCTATCTAGCTACTTACCTACCTACCTACCTACCTATCTACCTACCTACCATCTATTATCTATCAATCTGTAATTTATGGTTAATCCTTTATAGTTTATAAAGCATTTGCATACATATTTTAAATGACTCACTCACCACAGAAATTCATGTCATTTTACTGATAAAACAATTGATGCTCAACAGGTTTAAATACCTTGCTCAAAATCATGCACCTAATAATGGCAGGGCTTCTCATGAAGAGATTCTTTTAATTATTAACCCTTCACTTAGAACAGGGATTCCTTCATGCTTGGTAATGGATTAATGTCTAAAGAAAACTGAGTTTGGATTTGAACCCAGATTTCTGCCTCTAATTACAAACATTTCCACTATGATTTGGAATCCTTGGTTTTGAAAGTAGTTTAGTGTTTTAAACCATTCTAATTTCATGTGGTAAGTCCAAGTTTGCATCTGACAGATCTTTGTGAAATAAATGTTTTGAATCGGATTCTAGGTAAGATCCTATCCTGTCTATGGAAACAACCTGAAAAGTTTTTACTTAGAGGCTCATCAATTAGACTTTTTGCTCAAGACACAGGAGCATAAAGAAAAAAAAATCAATTCTAGATATGAAATGTTGAATAGAGACATCTTTTAAAGAAATATTCAGTGCTTTTGGGGAAGTGCTTGTCTCTTCCTAAGGCTGATCTGATCTCCTTTATTTGACTGACTGGTAAATCTATTGATGAGCCAGCCATTCAGGCAGAATCGCCGGCAGCAAGGTCAGTGGACTATGCTTCCTCAGCGGGGAGGTTGGGGTCTCTGTGGAGAAGCCTCCTCCCGGCATGAGCATTTTGAGTATGCAGAACACATCGGCTCAGCCTGGAGCTGGCAGTTAGTGCACACGCACACACACACACACACACACACACCAGCGCTTTCCCCTCAAGTGAGGCGTTAGCAACTGCAGTCCCAGCTTCCTCGGCTGAGGTACCAGCAGCCACTGCCTGATTTGCTGGAGGAGCGCTGAAGCCGAGTTTTCAAGGGACCCGGTAACACGCAGCTGTCACAGCTAGTGGCAGGAAGCCACTTCTTCCCAGCTGCTTCCCCAGCCCTGGCGAAAGGGAACTCTCTTCCAAAAGCCAGTCTACCTGGGGAGGAGGTTGCTCCATGCTGAAGGTAAGTCAGTTTCCTAAATGCTCTCTTTCTTAATGTGCCAGAAACCTCACAATCCACTTTCAGGTAGGCTCTTGGCAATTTCTTGTTTTAGGTATTGGGAAAACCTTCTCAATCATAGCAATTACTTTAACTGGCAAAGTCTTTTTCACTAAAGGAAGCAGAACAGGTAGGGGTTTGAAGATAGTACAGCAATGATTTTTCTGTTTAAGTTTTAATGACACGGTAACTCTCCTTATGTCTCTACCCTAAAATCTTCTGCAAATATGAGACTCAGCCTCTTTCTTTGATTCATAGGAAACTTTGCATTTAGCATAAGTGTGCATTTCTAACCTTTGCAGTTACTTGACAATTGCTATGCAACTCTGCATGTGTAATTTAAAGACGTTTAAATATCCTCCCCTTCTGCTGAGAAAAACATACCTCAGTCTTCTAAAATAACAGCCAAGCCTTGTGAGCTGTGGATTCAAACTCTTCTTCAGCATTTAACATTCAGTGATATATACAGGAGTGAAAGTTGCTGAATCACAGAAGTTTAATATTCATGCAAATTGCTGTATTTGTCAGAGAAAGCTGGAAATCAAATGTCTTTTCATCCCTTTGAGCTTTTATAAGTATCAGGATGATGTGGACTTGGAAAGGGGGAGAATTTTTTGGACGAGATAAGTCAGTCTGCGGTAGTAATGTGGGTAAACTGTGATTATTTGACAGTAAAGAAATAGCTGGGGGGATTTCTTCTGCTAAATTGAGCTAGATTCTAGGACTGTACTTTGGGTTTTTTAGCTAACAGATTTGTGTTGAGTTTCTTTTCCTTAGTGATCTTAATTTGCATATGTTATTGCCCCTGTCATTTCTTGACTTTACATGTTTTCTTAACCAAAATTCTAAGTAAAGAAAAATTAATAGAGACTATTTTCAACAACTTTTCAACATCTCCAATCTCTTAATATGCATTTTAAATGCTTCATGGACATCATCTCACAGGAAGTTTTATGAGAGACCAATCACCATAATTTAGCCAGGATGATCAATCAAGTTGAAATGACATTCAAAGTCCAGCTTATGGCACCTCTGAGTTATCACTGAGTTCAGAACTGGGATTTTAATGGAGTTTGTGGTGAACAACAAATTAATCAAAGGGCAGAGGTTTTTGTGACTGCTTTTACAGGCAGCACTTTGTATATGTGTTGCACTTGTAAAAGTTAGTGTCTCTTGAAATTATCCTCTGGTAAGTGATGCCTAGCCATGGTGCAGAGTCTGTCTTGATGTGGATGTCCTCAGGTCTGGTGTGGGAACATGGCACATGACTTGAGGCCGATCTAGATTTATACTTGAAAGTCAAGGCATCACCCGGGTCCGGAATTTCCAAGCCCTGCCATTTAGGTATTTTCTTCTTGGATATCTCTAGGGACAAACGTCCCCGTGTGCAAGACTATTAGTCTGCTGCCTCTTTGGAAGGTAGAAGAAAGAAAGGAGAATTGCCTTCTTCACTTGTCATTACTGTTTAATGTAACCAATCCCTCTGCAACACTAGATAGGGACTCCCATTCCCCAGCAAATATTTAACATATATTTTCTGGTATTGCCTTTGGCTCTCATCATATCTTGTGGTTTCTACATTGGAGTTCATAAAGACATTTGGCAAAAAATATTCCACAGTCTTCAATACAAAAGCAAATACACCAAAAAACCCTACAACTTTACGTTTTGCTACTACTTCACACTTTGATTCACATTCAAACTTTGAAATTATCTGTTTGTATCATTCTGTCTGTGGTGCTGTGTAAGCTGATGGCTCAGTTCAAGGTTATCGATATTGGTCTTGGTAAAAGCATGAGATCAGAAGCAGCAAGGGAGATAGAGGGTAAGCAATTCTTTTCCTGGTGGGTGGGTAGTATATAATTGGAATGGAATTTTGGAGCAAGAAAGAATGTTCTATTTTTTTTTTTTCCCAAAATGTCAAATTCAGGGAGCAACAAAAGATATCCAAAGAAGTGACCATAAACATGCCTTCCATGGAGGTGAAATATAATTTAATTTGATTGTTGAGCTGCCTTTAGCTTTCTCAATTTTGGTCTCTCTCACTGCCCCTTTTCCCTACTGTAGATTTGTGAGGCAGGTAAAGAGTGAGCCATGTGCTTGCACGTTATAGATCACCATTCAGAACTGTCTTTGCTGAGGGGGAATCAATTTCATTTTGTCTGGAGGCAGAGGTGGTGACTATTCTCTCACTGTGCTGTCTTCTTAGTTTTTGAACACTTTAACACTTTTCTCTTTTTACTCCCTATAGAGTAAATGTAGAGTAAAGGTAGAGTAAAGGTAGAGTAAAGGTAGAGTAAAGGTAGAGTAAAGGTAGTCCTTTCAGGGCAGCTTGGTGAATTGGTGGTTTTGTTTTCAGTAAAGGCAAGGAATGATCACTATGGATTAGATCAAGGAAGAGGGCTTTCAACAGTGTTCAATGCTGCTAGCTTATACACCTTTCAATTCTCAGCAATCAATGAGGGTAAATTTGATGGCAGCTCAGAGATTCTGATGCATATTTCTACATATGCATGATGACTTTGCAGACCTATGTTAACTAAGGAAAAATGGAGAGAGAAAAAATACAAGCAAACCTATAGGCTTTCTGAAATGCAAACAGGTGCTGAATACCAAGAAAAATATGTAGTTATACTCACAAGCCAATTTCCCCCAATTGCCTTGGATTATACACTAGCTTTAACAATGGCATACTGTATGCACCCTTTAGGGCTGCATTGAGTGATAGCTGTAAATTAGAATGAAGAGAAGAAAATGCTTTACAGTTTCAATATTGAGGAGAATTAGTATCCAGATGGTGAGGCTTTTTATAGCAATACATTGAATGGTATTACAAGCTTCTGTGGCTACTGCCCTGTTATATTCTCTCTGCTAAAATGCAGTTTGGTAGAGGGGCTGATTGCTAAGAGCAATCTTGCAAACCTAGGGAAGTGGTACTTCCTCTCCATGGTAAATTTCCCATTTTTGCTGAATTGCTTTCATATCCCTAGTCTTTAACTTTTCATTCACTCTAATTCTAAATTCAATCAAAAGTAGAACATGTGACTTGCTGTTATTCTTGTTTTAATTTTAAGGTGTTGCTTTCTTTTCTCTAACTCTTTTTTTCCAGAGTGTCTTTCTCACATTATGAATGCATCTGAGAAGTATGTGCCACTATTTGGATTTAAACATGGAATGGTTATTGGACAGGTTTCTATCTGGCCTTTTAAATGTCTCTATTTGAAAACCAACTCTTCTAATTATCCTGTCTCTGTAAAGAGAGCTCAGATGAGAACTGCTGTGGGGTGTCTTGGCCATAGCTCAGGTGTTTCCTTCTAGTTTGCTTTGAAGGGTTTTTTTTTTCTCTCTTTAGTAGGCATCTCATTGCCTACAACCTCTGGGGTCACAACAGGATCTCTGCACAGGCTTAGGCATAAAAAGTGAGACACCTGGTGGTGATGAAGAGTAATTTTGATATTCTCAGGGGAACCTTCCAAGTTACTAAATTTCTGTTAAATGACAAAGGGGTGTTTGGTTTTGTGAAAGCTCCCCTTAATAAGTATCTTCTGCTTTTCAAAGCAATTGTTTAGCTACAAGTACAAATATTTTTCACTCTATGCCTCCTTTTATTAACTTGGTATAACTCATCATTCCTCAAATTTTTAACTCTATTTTCACCTCTAACTTTTTCTTCTTGTGTGCACATATGTTATTTTTAAATGTTTATGTTATTTTTAATATAGTTAACACTACATATTTTACACAGGTGTGAAATCCTAAACCAAGTAGCAAATACTTCGTAAAGAAATCTATAAAATGACAAGTTTTTCCCAGGGTATTTATATTGCATTTTGAATAGCTTATATATAACAGTAATTTAATAGAGTTGTATGTTCATACTTGAAGAAACATTTATATATCTGTGAATAGAAATATATAAAGAGAATAAAACAAAGTGAATATATATATATATATTGTATATATACACATAGCAACTTATACCTTTGTTCTATAAGATATTATACATATTAGGTGTCATTTCCTATGCCTTTTTAAAACCTTGATCTAGTTAATCAATTTCTAAGGCTATAATAACCCATGTCACAGTTGCCTTATTCCTTTTCAGTACAGCTTTCTCTCTTTCTGATCAGCACTGGCATTAGAATAGAAGGTAGAGCTTAGGATATCCTTTGGCTAAAGCCAACCTTTTGAAAGTGTTGTTGCTGGGGGCGAGCCTTTGGAAACTGGAGTTCTCTAAATAGATACAGCAAGCGTGAAGGCACTGTGCAAATAAGCACGATTATTGCAGGTGACTATTTGCAAGTTAGAAGAATTGGGTATAGGTGGGGGAGATCCAGTTAAACCAGGATTTGAATTAATTGCATTTTACTGTGATCAAAAAGATAAGTAAATGTGAGAAGTCAAATGCCAAGAAATTTGTTTAATTCTTTAATTCACTATTTAATAACAGTGCTATTTAGAGAACATTCTGGCTCGGAAAAGCATGCAAATTTGCTCCCTACATCTTACATTCAGTCTCTCTCTAGGCAACCCCCTTCCTATCCAGGCAGTACTTAAACTGCCCCCCCCCATTTTACTTGGACAATCAGCAGGTGTAAAATAATGATTCACTGTGTGCGTTAAATTTTTCATTTAAAAAGTGATATGAATTCATTGTTTCGAAAGTTCTCCCTTTCAGATCTAAAGCTTTAAGTATGAATGCAAACAGAAATTAATATTTCATGACTTAATTTCAGGAGACAATCATGTAATGTTCCACTTGTTTGAGATCTAAATTGTGAAAAGAAGCTCAAAAGTCCTGTTCCGTTTATTGTCCTTAGTAGAAGTAGGCATAATAATACTGTTCTGTTCATCAAGAAACAGCTCCATTTCATCATGAGAAAAGATCAAGAGCATATTAAAATATTTTTAATATAAAAAGGTAATAAACCTGAATGTTCAAATGTTTAGAAAATTCTCACTAAACGTTAGGTTTCCTCAAAATTATTAAAACATTTATGATTCATCCATGAATTATTTAATTTTAGATTTTGTCTGTATATGTATGGTATGTGGAGTACAATCTTGACTTGGAATTTAGTTTGTTTTTCGCAAGCCAATGTGCCTTTCCTTGCAAGTCTCTAATCTAGAACTTGGTGAGATAACATTACTAGAGGCACATAGATCTGAAATCATTTTACTATATTTCAAGTTGATGGCCAATAAGCAACACCATTATTCATTCATAAACAATAAGAAAAAAGCAGGAAAACAGAGCCTTTTAACATGCGTTCAGGATATGAAATATTGCAAAGAAAGCAATTCTCCCTTTCTCTTTCACTTTCTCTGTCCATCATCCCTCCCCATCTCCCTCCATCTCTTCCTTCTTTTTTTTTTTTCCCTTTCTTCTTTTTTTTCTAATTCAATATACTTTCTAATCTCCTAGCTTTCCATTTATGGCTCTTAAAAATTCCCAGTCAACATTCACTCTCTGAATTGTGATGCATTCGGTAAATTATTTTCCACAATGTCCCTTAAACGTATGTAAAGTGGAATTTTGATGAACCAGAATATTTTACACATTTTCTGCATAAATCACACCAGGTTAGACAGAATTACCTACTTAAGGAGCGGAATATTTTTGGACCTTCCTCATTTGCTTCAAAGACTGAGAACAGCTCAGTGCTGCTTCCTTTAAGTATATTCCCTCAGGAGCAGCCTGCACACTTTTCTGAAAGACGTACTCCTCAGTTTATTTCTAACTTTGAAGAAAACATATCTGCTTACTATCTGTCAGTTGAATCCCTGAATGAGCAGATGTGGCAAAATAAACTCTTGTGTTTTCCAGGGTAATATTTATTTACAGAATGTACTTATTATTTGTTTTATGATACTATTTATTATCATTATTATTTAATTAGAGACAATTTGGAATAAAACAAAAGACTCTTAATGGCAATACATCCAACTCATCTATATTTGCAGTAATCCAAAATAAAGCATTCTTAAAGTGATTATGAATTGTGTTAGAGAATACCCTAAGGTATTCATTAATAAATGATGATAGTGATTCATTCGTTCTAAATAAAATATTCCATTTAGGACAGCTCTGTTTTTTTTTTGTTTTATGGGGATGAAATCTTTCAATCCTATAGCACAAAATTGTCAGGCCGCTAATTCATAATTTTCAGATACCCAGCAACAATGACCCTTTCTTGTATTCAAGGTTTTCGATAATTTTAGACTGAAAGTTTCCCATCCATTATTTGCTCCTCATAATAGCTAAGCTTGTTTGTGTTTTTTGTTTGACCTTTAGTTATTTCCACTGTTTTTAGATTCTATTGTTCTTCTTAAATAGCAGCAAATAATAAGAGTATTTCCAGTGCAAAAAGGAAAATAACTTGACCAATGCTGCCTGGATTCTAGCAATTTTGCATTAACAGTGACTTGTGAAATGGTTGCTTGGCAAATCCCAGTAGGAGTCTTAACCTGATGGAATTTTGTCTTAATAGCGATCCCAGCAGGCCCAAGGGAGCCAGCCCAAAGGTAAACTAAACTTCCCTCTTGATTCGAGAGATCTGATGCATGGTTCCTGAGAAAAGATCAAGGCTTTAGCCCAAGACTTGAGAAATAGAGAAAATCAATCAGCTGAGGAGAACCAGGAAATACCATTCCAGAGTCTATGTCCATCAGTTCAGGTGGTACGTGTGTGTGTGCGCACCCACTATTTTAAGACTTTAGGGGACTGTCCTCTTGAGCACAGGGATAAGAATCTTATCACTCACTCTTTCTGATTCCACTTACTACCTTGACCACATTGTCCAGGTTTTCTTGGGCACGCTGCAGATTTCACATTTGTGGATTCCACAGTGTGACTGATGTGTCTCTGGTCTTCTGGTCTCCCCTAATTTTGGATTTCTGTTCAGCTGTTCTGACAGCCTTAGGTGAGAAAGAAAAACTGCTGAAAAGAGCTCTAAAAAGACAAGAAACCCTGATCCCCTAGAAATAGATAACATCCATCACTTTTATTTACTTCAAAAAAGGGGAACGGATCTAAAAGAAAGACAAAGATTTGAGAAACAATAGCAAATTTGCCTTTTTTAAGATTGCTGAGAAAAATTCCTTTTCAATACTTAAATCCTGTACCTAATTTCCTGCCTTATGACTTAGAAGCTACTGCTAATACTACTAATGCTAACCACCGCCTTTTCAAGTGTATAGCAATTTTCTATTTACAAATAACTTTTACAGGCACTTTGTTTCATCTCTCCTCTGTAAATTTCTTAAGTTTAAGGGCTATTTCATATATCCGTTTCACCCAAACTTTTAGGTAATGACAAAAACTACCTAAGGTGCTTTTTACAACTAACAGATTTCCAGTAACTTCAGCTGGAGATTATTATGATTTATGGGTTCTGGGAGGGTGTACAGAATTAGTATTTTTAGCAAGTGATTTTTATAATGACAGTCACAGGAGATTGGGAAACACTGTGTTTCCATAGTAAACATATGATTTTTAAAATTAATTAAATTCCAGTTTTTTTTACCTTAAATGCTGAGACCTTTTTTAAAACTTTGACTCTGTGATCTGAGTGGATTAGCTTAGCCACTTAGCTTTGAGTCATCAATAACTTTAATAAGTGAGTCTTCTAAGACTTCCACATTTGCATATATGAGTTTGAATAGGATGGAGTCTAACTTCCTGCCAGAAAGTTTCCATCCAGTTTAGAATTGATGCAATAATTAACATTTGTTGTCATCAGTTATTAAAAGGCAAATCCATCTAACTATGCATCATTTATCTTCATGTTTTCTCCTTTCATCCTATCTTATTTGAAACTCCGTCAAATGCTTTACTAAAATTAAGATTTACTGTCTCTCCAAATAACTCTTCAGTAAAGTGATTCAGTTTAAAGACTATTTGGTTGGTGTGACTTCTTGTAACCCCACATAGTGACAAAAATCACTACTTCTTTTGTGAAGTCTTTGCAAACTCTGTGCATAATAATCTATCCTAGAATTTCATTGTGGGGTGTGTGATAAATTTGCAAATTTACTTTCCCTCATCATTAGTCTTCAGGAGACTCTCCTGTCGTGGTAGAGTGAATGCTGTACCTCAAGGAACACGTTTTTAATATTAATCCACATCCCTGTGGATGGAAACTCATGTGTAAATAGGACCTTTTGCAGTTGTTATTTTTAGTTAGCATGTGGCCCAACTGAATCACAGTGGTTCTTAATCTGTATTGCTTGAGTCCTTTATAAACAGAAGAAAACTGGATGCAGTCATTTATAGAAGGGCACAGGAACCTAAGCCTGAAGGCAGTGCCAAACAGAAGAGGAGACCCAAGGAGAGAGAGGAGGGGAGGAGAGGAGAGGCGGGGAGAGGGGCAGAGAGAGCTGGAAAGAGAGAGCTGAGGCAGAGATGCAGGCTGGAAGCCTAAGGATTTCAGCAAGCCAGCTCCAGAAGGGTTTTGAGGACTTCCAGCCTCCAAAACCATGAGACATTGATGCTTGTTGTTTAAGCTAACCCATTGTGTGATAGCTGTCTTATCAGCAGGGCAAACTAAAATATCTATTCTCTGGGTTTTTTAAAAAGTATCAAGAGCTAAAAAACTCCTTTAGCTCAGGTATATATTCTGTAATCACATTCTTACCTTTGTTGGATTCAACCCTAGATGGTGTACATTTGTGTTGCTATTTACAGTATGAATGAATGATGTTTTCCTTGGAAGCAAAAATGTGTTAAGTAATTTGGCTTCTCTTAGTTTCTATTTAAAAAATTATTCCAAAGGCCTAAGGCAATGAATGTATCTCTTTCAGATTCATTTTTATTGTGAAAATGCTTAAATTAGCTCCTTCTATTATTTTTAGTATTTTAGAAGTTTCCGCTCAATCTATGCTTTAGCCTTGATGAAAAAAGAATGTATATGGGCAGTTTTTCTCTTTAAATATTTTTCATTCTAAAACCTCAATGAATACTCTAATACTGGACTTAGACACTATTCATATGTCCATCAGTCAATTGACCTAATATTTAATAAAGACCACAGGATACACAGCCTTAGGAGGCCTTTATATATTTGGTGAATACAGTATTAATTTAGGCAAATCTGAACACATTATATCCCTGCTAGAAGACTAAATTTGAATCTTGCCTTTATTTGCCTCTGAAATTTGGTATTTTGGGAGTACATTTAAGAAGACATCTTGAGACATAAAGCAGAACTGGTCAGAGAATAAAAGATGTATCAAAGAGGTAAAACCATAATAATCCACAAATGTATAACATCACAGCTGTTTGCCAATAAGCAAATGTTATGTTTTACCAGTCATTTTTTAAGTATAAAACTCTTTAGAGTAGGGGTTCTTAACAAGAGGTCTGTGAGCTTGAATTGAATTTCAAAAAAACATTATTCTTGTGAGGACATGTTGGTACGGGTGTGATATATTTATTAAATAATACACAGCATAGTGTGGACTTAGTAAGGGGTCCGTGGTTTTCACCTGACTGGCAAAGGGGTCTGTGGAACAAAAAAGGTTAAGAACCCCTGCTTTAGAGGTAGTTGTTGGTATTTAAATTCATTATAAACCTAGAAACACTAAAGTTATGTACTACAGTACTCTAGAAAGATAAAGATAGCATACAACAAGTGAATGTTAAAGTCAATACTGCTATGTTGGGTTGTTTCTAAAAAAAAAAAATATTATAATACCACATTTCTCCCTGTGGCTGGTCCTTTGGGACAAGTGAGATCTTTTCAGTGTTGATGAATATTTGATTCATTTTCAGTTTGTATTTTCAGTTTGCTGTAGGGATAGAAGACCAAGAAGGTGGAGTAGGCGTTATCAACAGAGTTTAGATTAACTCTTACATAAACTTAGTGAATTAATACTATATGAAGGTGTTAAAACAAACCTTATTTTCTAAACCAATTTCTTAGCATTGGTATTTTCCTCTTAGATGGTACAATTCAAGGCAACATGGTAAAATTATAGCTTAATTTTTTTTATAGGTTATATGGTGGGTATAGTAAGTTTGGCTTCCATTAAATATACTTTTTGGCAAATGTTGAATGACCACTAATATCCTTGTTTTGGTGGCCTCATACATATTTCCTTCCCCTAATCCTTTAAGAAAACTCCAGTTAGGAACCTTAATTCAAGAATGTGAAAGCAAAATAGCACAAAGGGTTCTGTGTGTTTCCAGCATAAGGCCTATTTTAGGAGTAGACGGTGAGCATGTGAGGGAAAATAGCCTTTATTTCCTTTCATTTTTATGTCTCTACATTTTGCATAATTTAAATCTCTTGCTTGGCTAAGCTCTTGTAAAGGAAAACATTGAATAAAATAAGTGAGCTTCTAAAAAGGCAAAGAAGCTTAGGGAATGAATCAAAGATTAGAATTCAAGAACTCAGAACCTGAATTGTTTCTCTGTAGGCAAGAGGGAATTGAGATCCATCAATATTTCAGTTATATATATGAAATTCATGGCAGGGGCCATGACATGAAATTTTTATAAGCCTGTATAATGCTCCCACATTAAAGACTTCAATCCAATCTTGGTCTCTCCTTAATTTTTCAACAATCTATCTCCATGTTTTACCAAATTTTACTTAATTGGTTTGTTATAAGTTAACCCGAATCAAGATGTCAAGGCTGTGCTTCTTATGTGTCCTCTATATTTTTATTTTCCTATCATCCAGGTCTGTTCTACATCTTCGTTCACAAAATAGTAGAAGCTAGGTGAAGGTATGTGAACCGGGCAATCGGAAAATAATCCAACATATATAACCCAAGAAATCAAGAGAGGGATTCGGCTGGAATTCTGGAAGTATTTGTTAACCACTAATTAATTTCCCAGTTTCCTTTCTGTAGAGCTCTATATTTCATTTCGAGTTCAGGAGGCTTCAAGGAGCTTGGATGAGTAACAAAAATACTTATAAAAACAATTGCTGGGTGCTCTAACAGACGAATAGAGGGCACAAGGTTTCAGAATGGTTGGAACTATTTAACTTGGATTTAAAGCAAGAACTCATGAGATCTAAAGGTACGTTAAAAGGATTCCAGGGCCTGAGATGCATATGATATTTGCAGAGACATGAGACCAAATGCAATTTAATTTGAGAATAGAAAATCGATGATGCAGGATAGATATGGAGGAAGGCAAGGATAAGATATTGCAAGAATTAGGCAAGTCCAAAATATGGGGGAAAATTCTACCCTGAACCAAAAAGTCTTAGTGGAAAAGAATCAAAATCAATGAATCAATCATCAATCAATCAATCAAGTTTTAGTGGAATTTTTTAATCCAGGGAGGCCATACTGCCAAAAGGGATCTTGAGCAGTATTGGGCTGTGAGAACATTCATGAACTCCATCATTGCAAGGATGGCTAAAATGTCAATCTTCAAAAGAATGTATCCTCTTCCTGAAATAAAAATTAATTGCATTTATTCTTATTGGAAAGAGGAAAATGTTATTCCTTCTGTCTTGGGATAAAGTTCAGATTCTCTGTGTATGTTCCTAGGGATTTTCTATAGGGAAAAGGGATTTTAAGGGAAGACTAATTTTGAAAACGACAAAGAATAAAATTCCTCCAAAGAAGTGTTACAAAACTCATTATTATGACTTACTCAGATCCAGTCTATGCAAGTGGTAAATTATTCTATCCTTTCTCAATAGTAAGTTATACTAATAACATTCCAATTTCATTCATATTTGGAAAATCAGTTCTGTGGATACTGGCAGATACTACTTCCCATGGCTGCCCTGCTCCCTGTGGCATGATATTATTTTTTCTTAGCAAACATTATTAAAATATAATTCAAGTAACATAAAATATAAAATGGAATCTCTTTTAGAAGTGTTAGATGACTGGAGGCTGGAAGGTAATAATTTTTACTAATTGTTCTAATTTTCACTTCTCTAGATCTGTTAAAATTCCTCATTCTCAAAAATTTCTCAATGTCTCAGTTGACACATTAATTGGGACTTTAAATTTAATAAATAAGGGTTTTTTTTGCTTCTATATGTGAAGGGTTTCATATCTCCAATCTTTTCCTTTCAAATTTCTACTTGGGATTTTATTCTTCTCTCCTATTCCTTGGTCTAATAGAATTTCTTTTCCTCCCTCCCTTCCTTTTCTCCCTTTCATTCTTATTGATTCATCTTTCTAAAATAACACCTAGCAGAATCTTGTCTAGAGTAGGCATTTTAATTATTTCTGGATTGTTAAAAGCAATGGTTAATGAGAAAGAAAATATGTTAAAATGTAGGCAACTACTTAATGCTCTTCGGCAGGAGTTATAGAAATGCAGTTTAAAAACACACATTGAGTTTGTTCCAGGTACCCTAAGAGTTAAAAATTTCACTGTAAATTTGAATTTTTAGAAATGAAGTTGTAAGATCTGGAGATAGAAGTATTTTCAAAAGTGATTTTTTAATAAGTTATGAGCCCCAAGATAAGTAAGTTCAAAACTAGAATCAACATTAGTATACATGGAAATAGCCATTCATTCATTCATTTAAAATATTTATTTATATTACATTATTTATTGTGGTAGGTAGTGATAAAAACTTTAGTTGGGGCATTATTGGAGGTTTGAGAGAAAGACTTGCTATGTCTGGATTTTTATTTTAAAGAGATCACTCTTCTTGATACAATTTAGTAGTCTTGAAAATTAGGGAAAATGAATAGCCACTGTGAACTTGGATGTCAGCAAAAAGGTTGGCAGTTTTCTCATGACATCCCTGTATACAAGATGAAGGAAAATGGGTAGCATATTAATTGGTATCTCTTGTGGAGCAGCAACTGATCCAATTAGTACATCCAAAACCTGCAGATTAATGAACACCCAGTAAAGAAGTTTTTAAAATTCAGGAGGGGTTCTGAAAGGACAGGTCTTCAAAGCCAGAAGAAAAAAGTGTAGATTTTTGCACTTGTGTAAACAAAAACAACTAAGCAAAGCAAAAGCTCATTTGAGTTAAATGAGCACTTGTTCACTTATTCAGTATCTGCTGTATATAATACTCCATGTCAGGTAGCAGGAACAGAAGCCGAGGCACAGTTCTTGCCTTCATGGACAGTCAAGGACTTGGAGGGCGGGTGTCAAATGTTTAATCAGATGCTAACCGGTGATCTGAGTTAGTACCTCAATAGACTGTGGATCTCCTGAGACTCAATGCCTAGCTCAGGGCCTGGCATATAGAAGGCATATTTTTAAGCTCTATTAGTAGACTATAATGCCTAGAGCGAAGTAAAAAACAAAACAAAGACCAGCTTCACTCTGTTATCAATGGACTATTGAACCAGTTTTTGGGGGAGCATTTTCTTTTGAAACTTGACCCTGCTCACTGGAAGACAATCTTT
This sequence comes from Cabassous unicinctus, assembly GCA_029593785.1. Lineage (NCBI taxonomy): Eukaryota > Metazoa > Chordata > Mammalia > Cingulata > Chlamyphoridae > Cabassous > Cabassous unicinctus. The sequence continues at coordinate 11,910 of JAQZBX010012573.1, read as the reverse complement.
GGCTCCCAATAGATTTAAAAATGCATGGAATAAAGGAGTTCTTCCACATTCACAATTTAACCATGTTGGTTAAGGCCATATCAGTCTTACCATTGCTTCTTCCTGAGAAAGAGATTTTCTACTTGTACTTTTGTTGTTGTCTTGCTTTTTCCCCACACTCCCTGACAAAAATAAATTTGGTGCATATTTCACTAATTTTTGATTTGCTAAATTATACAGACATCATTTATGTCCTTTTGAGGCAGTATGCTATAAAAGTGCTCACTCATGCCTTCTTTCTCTGGGTCTCTGATTTTTCTTTTCTCTCTCTCTCTGTCATGACTCATTCTCTTCTCTCTACTCTCTCTCTCTCTCTTGCTCTCTCCTCTGTCTGCCTCTCTCCCCCTAAATCACAGTACATTCTTACTGATTGGAAAGAGCTTTGCATTCAGAATTCCACATGGTTGTGAATCCTGCATCTTTCATTAACTAAAGGTTACTGGTTTTCTATTTTATTAACTACAATTATGAGTAATATTTATCCCATAATTTTATTCTAAAGAAGAAAGGAAAGAGCATGTTGCTGTCTTTCATCCTCTACCTAAAAAAATCAGCAATACTCAACTGTTAATGGACTCTGAATCCTACATAGGGTGTGCTTAAATATCTAATAATTTTCATATATATTCATAATCCAGATTACCTTGGAAATTCTGAATTACATTATCATGGATTTGGGTATTACAATGAACTGATGATTCCAGACCTATGTACTTTTCTAGACTATTGCATGCATTCTGTATGTACTTTGGTTAAGTACTTTGGTTAAAAAAAAAAAGTAATTTCATCAAAATAATCAGGTTATGTTTTCCCGATTTTTTGGACTATGAATTCTTTGAGACATGGATATTGTTTTATTCATCTTTGAATTCTCAAGATGTAACACACTGAGCAGACACACATAAGCACAAAATGTTTGTTTAATGAATTCAAGGAAATTTGACATATACTAGCCATGATAATCTGGCCTCATTAAATCATACTGTTCAATTGAATGATTGAACATCAGAAAAAACTATTTAACTTTTAAGTGTGTTTTACCAGCATACCAAAGTGATTCAGGTTAACTATATCATCCCTTTCAATGATGGTTTTCTGTAAATTCAATGGAGTTACCTATAGAAATGCTTCCCTAATCCTTGCAAAGGTATGTGTTTGTTTTGTTTTGCTTTTTTTTTTTCAGGCATGAGACCTGATTGCTGTCAATTGTAATTCAGGTTGCATGCTATTCTTCCCTGGTATAGCGATCTGAGGCCAACTTTCTGACTCCTGGGATAATGAGAAATCAGGATATGATGGAATAGATTGAACATGACTTATTTCCAGATAATTTTAAATTGAAAGTTAATCCTAGAAATTCCAAAAATATCTCCAGACAGTGACATACTGAATGAATTCCTACATGAATGTTTTAAAGCTATGTCCAGATTGCTCATTGAAGCACACAGAGTCATCCACATAGAGAAACGAATTCATCTTACCTCCACTGAAGAAAACCATTTTTATACAGTTCAAGAAGGATTTTTAAAATCACCTATTACGTGAACATTCAGCATGCTTTTATGGTCTCACAAGCCAGCATTTGACACAACATCTCTTATCTGTGCTTCAGATTTCTTATCAATAAGATGAGAGGGTTGGAATAAATTGCTTTGATTCTTTCCAGCTCTATTGTCCCAATAGCTTAAGAATTTGTGATTGTCCTCATTACTTTAATAATGTGTTATTTTTATTGTTCTAATTCTTTTGAACCTGTGGATTTTTCATAGAACCGTATCTTTCTCATGATCAGTACATCTAACGGCCCTTTCCACTTAGCATATATTCTTAAATAGCTTTCTCCAATAAATCCAATTTCTCAATATTAAGTTCCTAATCCTTTATCACATGGCAGTGTCCTGGTTACCTTCCTTGTGAGCTACTTAGATACTAGAAGGTTACCTGAAGTTAGCTGACCCTGAATGAGACTATTTCTAAAATTAGTTTATAGAAGCAGAGACTACTGTAGGAAAATATAGATTCTCTAGATCAGTGGCTCTCAAACTTTAGTGTGCATCAGATATACACAGAGGACTTGATCAAGGACAGTTTTCTGGGCCACACCCCCAAATTTCTGATTGCATAGATTGGAGTGGGCCTGAGAATTTTCATTTCTAACAAGTTTTCAAGTTATGATGGTGGCGGTGGCGGCAGCAGCCCTGGTTCGAACTTTAAAGAACCACGACTCCAGGTCAACTCTCTTCCTAGAGAGAAGCAGTGCTGGTCCACGGTTACAAAGCAAGTTACTACCTAGTGGGTTCCAAAACATTGTTCTGACACAACACCTAGTCCAGTGTACTCTTCCATTAAATAAGTGTTTCTCGAAACATATTCTGTGAAAAAATTGTCAGATGGAAAGTACACCCTCAAAGAAATAACAAGCAGGAAGCAAGTATCATTGTCAAATGAGTTTGCTTCCAATTACTTCTGATCAGATGAAAATGGTTTCTTCATTTTTAAATATAATATTTAAAGAATCCACTACCAAGTCCTTAATAGCTAAATTTTTCTAACGTTTCCTTAGGTAATATTCTTTCTGTTTTAGCTGCGTTGTAATCTATTCCTCTGCTCTGCTTCCAAATTAATTTTAACTGCTCCTTCCTCCCCATCAGAACTCTTCTCTTAGGGTTAAAAGCATAATTACAAAGTGCTGAAGCTGATCAGTTTCTAACTGAGAATACTTAATTTTCAATACAGTAGTATGTATTTGCCTCAAGGGTCCTAAAATCTGGATAATATATGAATCATTGTCCACAGGTGGCAGTACTTGGCAGAAGAAAAGTCAGGCTGGGAACTCATGTGTTTTTGGTTGTTACAATTTTCTTTATCTGGGCCTGAAGTACCTTCAGTAATGAAAGATTGAAAATAATTAGTGTGTCATGTAGAAAGATCAGATGATTTAAACAGAGGAGCAACTGTGCTAAGACAAAAGTTTTCTTAGTTTTCTTTTAGTTTAGCTCTAGGCCAAAAAAGAAAAAAATTAAAAAAACAAGCTTAGAAAAGATGGAACGAGTCTGTTAGAATATTGAAATCTGTGGGGGAGGAGGCAACTAGCGCTACTTTTTTTCTGAATAGAAAGAGAAAATGAACACTTCTAGGATTTGGTCAAGACAGGGAGAGAAATCCTAAGGCATTTATTTGCCCTCTCTGAGAAGGATCGTGGAAAACAAGCAATTTTTGCAGGCAGACAGACCAAACTATGAATGATGTTTCCCATTTTTGGACTGTGACCTAGGGAATATTTACTCTCTGAGATTTTCTGTTTTCTCATCTATAAAAAGATGTGAAAAACACCTTCCTTGCAGGGTTTTAGTGAGGGCATCTGGCTGGTTTTTATTCTGGATACCCCTAAAACTGGCCAAAGCAAAGATGTGGAAGACAAGGCAGCTCTATCCATTCCTTCAACTTTGTCCCTCAGAGAAAAATTTATTACCTCAAGATGGAGACACGTGCACTAGAATGCTAACGGACACTTTGCTTTGATACTTTGAAAGGTACTGCTGCCTTTTTTCTTTTCAATTGCATGTCTGATAAAAAACTAAAAACCATTTATCACACTTATTAGGAAAACAATTGTCTATTATGTCATAACCCAGCGTCACTTATACATACATTTATTTCTTCCATCCAGAATTTTGTTCCCCCCCCCCAATTATTTAGATGATCTCATCAATATAAAATATGATAGATCAAACTAAAATGTGGATAATGCCCCAAGAATTTGATACATTTAATGAATTACATAAATTTTCAAAAACCCATGGTGTAGACAAGATGGTCCTTAACTTTTGTGTTCTCCTCTATTTCTCTCCTGCCTTTTCTTTTATTCTCTCTAGCTAATTTCAAGTGGACTGGAGGGGAAAGCAGACAAGTAGCAGTGATTGTTTAATTTAATTCCACACAGGTTTATTACAAACTGTTCCCTTTCTTTACAAAGAGTGAAACATTGACCCTGCTCCTCTGCCCATGTGCCTGCTAGTCCTCAGTGGACATCTGTTGGTTGTCTGAGGCCTGCCCATGTGGCCACTCAAGGCTGGAATTCACACATCTCAGTTGATGACTTGGCCTCGTTAGACACCCACACACTTCCTCTGAATAAAGCTCCAGGACTAACTTGGAAGTCTACGTGCCTATTTATTTCTAAGATGAATCAAGTCTAAACAATGTAGGAAGTTGCTATAGGAATAATGTCACACCGTGAGAAAAACACAATTGCTATGAAACCTGAGAGCTTTTGCCATCCACAAATAAGCAGGCTGTGGTCTTATAGCGAGTGAACTTTCTATAAGTTGGATCATATGATTCTTTCGCTTAAAATCCTTCAGTGACATCCCATTGTTATCAGAAAGAAGCCAAAACTCTTTAGGGCTTACTGTTTCCTCCTTGGTCTAGATTTTATATGTCTTTTCAGTTTTATATATGACCACTTTTCCATGGATATCTATACGCCAACCATAGGAAGTTGCCCACATCTCCTCACAAGACCATGGTCTCTTGCCTCTGAATCTATGCTGCACTCTCCCCCTTATGCGCCAACATTTCATATAGGCCATGCTTCAGCATTCTCATCCTTTGGAAGCATTCCTTGGTCCCATTTACCTGGACTGGGTACCTTCATGTTTCCTTATTTCTTTCAGAGTGCATTGCATTTTCACTGTCTCTTTATCTGCCATTCTTTCACAGTAGTGTGTGAATTCCACGTTTCATTCATCACTATATCCCTAGAGTCCATCACAGTATCTTGCTCATAGGAAATGCTCAATAAGTGTTCAAAAAGAGGAAATGCCTCCATTCATCCAACATGCAGAATATTTCTTTTCCTGCAAAGTCAATCTTAACCCTTTTAGCAGTTTTACTTATGAGGATATTCTCCATTCCGCTAATATAATTTCTTGAAACTTCTAGTGACACAAAATATTTTAAAGAATGATTACTGAAAAAGGCAAGCTCCCTGGCACCGAGGGATTATTACCAAGTGCCAACTAGCAATGCATCTGGAAAAATACCTTGACCAAAAGGGAGAAAGGGTAAATACAAATGAGTTTTATGCCTAAAAGATTTCCAAGTGAGTCCGGAGGTCATTCCAGAGATTACACTTATGCACGTCTCAGCAGGATCTCACTGTCTGGCACAGTAATTATTGCCTCAAATAGTGGGGCTCCTGAGGGCTCTAGAGACATCCAGACACTATAGGCAGGGCAGAAGGGCAGACAACTCAGGAGTTCGATACCCTGCCAGTGGGCCCTACTTTGGAATTTACACTCCCCAGTGTAACAGAGTTGGACTCATTTGTGGTTTCCCTACACTTGATGCTTCTGCCCCTTCTATTTGAACCTATAGTTAGTACTAGAGTTGAAGGTGTATGTCCAAGAGACTTAAATCTTTGGGCTGCCCATGTGCCAGTTGGGTCCTGAATCTCAACAGAGTTGCAACGTCTACTCTCCAGTTCATTGGACGCACCCAGGACAACTAACAAGGAGATGATGATGGACAATGCCCATCCCAAGGAACAGAGAGAGTCTGCAACTGCAAGCAAGATAGTCCCATCCATCTGCCCCATGGGATCTAAGCCCCCTCTCAGTTAGAGGTGGAGTGGGTATCACCATCCCAGAATCCTCAGGATTGGGAAATGAATGATGGACTAGAGTAGACTTACTGTTATTCTACTAAAGACTTATTGTGATTCTAGCAATGCAAAAACTTTCATCATTGATGTGGAAGCAGTGGCTGCTGGAGGTTCTGAGTGGAGGGAGAGGGAAAAACACGTGTAACACAGGGGCATTTTCAGGACATTTTAATGATGGATACAGGCCATTATATATTTTGCTATAACTTACAAAATTGTGCTGGACAGAGTGTAAACCGTAATGTAAACTATAATGCACACTTAGTAGCAATGCTCCAATATGTGTTCATCAATTGTAACAAATGTACCACACTAATGAAATATATTGTTAAAGTGGAAAAGTGTGGGAGGGAGAGGGAGTGGGGCATATGGGAATCCTCTATATTTTTTATGTAATCTAAAGTATTTAAAAAATTAAAATAAAAAAAGTTAAAAAAAAAAAAAAAGCCTGAACAGCCTTGAAATTTACTTTTCCGTTTGGTGCTATATTACTTAATAGGGAAACTAAAAGCATGATTGGGATACCAGCATCTTTATTATTCATTTAAGAAATGGTATTTTGTATATAAGGAAAAAAGTCAGAATATTGCCAGACTTCCTTACATATATAGTATGATTTTATATTATTTTTAGTCTAAATTATATTAGGGGTAAAGAAACACCACAATAATTTTAATGCTTAGGGTTTCTAGAGACCTTAACACAGCCATAATGCCAGTAGTTTATAAGGTTTAGCGACTTAGTCACTTTTCCAAACCTCAGTTTGATCTTATTTAGTAAATTACATTAATGCTACCTAACTCTCTGGTGTTTTGTGAAAAGTAAATGAAATAATGTGTGAGCAAACATTGAGCAGTTGCTGGCATATATTAGATCATTTAGAAGTCCCAGCATTGATTATTGTAAAATTTACTTTGACCTTTATTTCTGAGAATTAAAGTTTTAATCAAAAAAATAAGAAGGATTTCAGGTATTCTTCAGCATCAATTTTGAGTTCCTAAGTAATGATGAACAGATGAATGAAATTATTGATGACATATGTCAAACACATGCTCTCTGGTAGTGATCATTAAGTACTATGTTTAAATATGAATTATTTTTATGTGCACACACACATACACAATACTCTTAATATTGTGTTGGGACTCAGAGTAGATTTTAACCTAAGTTGATTGCTTGCTCATTAAATTTGCTTTCTTAAATGAAGTAGTTTAGATAATGAAGTAAAACCAGAGTTGAAAAGTATCATCCCTCCTCTCTAAAGGAGTTTAGTTCTTTCCCCTACATCTAAGTATTTTCTGCTTTAAATTTTATGCATTTAAATATAAGGCTACTTTTAAAAGTAACTAATAATGCCATCCTTCAGAAATAATCAAGCTATAGTTTGATTTATATATTTTTAACCTTTTCCCAAGTATTTTAATTTAATTGGTCATCTGCCATAGCTGTAAGTTAATATACTGCCTAATTAATGTAAGCCTTATTTTCATATCTTTAAGTGTGCTCACTCTTTGTTATCCTCATTCGAATGGTCTTAGACTATTTTAGGTTACTTAACTGTTGTCCTCCTTGGATAACCTTTCCCCAACCTCCTTTCACTCCATCCCTTGCTCTGTAAGACTAGGTTAACTCCTTCAGCTATATGCTTCCAGAACTTATCCCAATTATAATGACATATGATGTCATTTTGCAGCTGTGATTATAATGACAATGTGATTATTTGTGTGATAATCTGTTTAATGACTCTCTCACTAGACTGTAAGTTTCATAACCTCAGGGACCATTGCTGTCTTTTTTGTCACCATATCTACAAAGCATTGGAGAGTAACTTGTTTCTAGTAGGTTCTCTATAAATGATTGTGAAAATATTTTATTTACCTAGGCACGTTTTACCCAAACTTATGTGGAGTCTAATGAAAATCCATTCTGATAGCCAAGATTTATTTGGAAGACACACAGGCTGGTCCCACACCTATTGACAGGTGGACCTGGGGGGAGGATGACCATAATTTAGTACAGTGTCTGCCACTCAGAGGGTTATCCCAGCCCTGTCCCAAAGATTGAAAACTGGAACCTAAAGTAAAAATAATAGTGAAGAAAATAGAGCTGTTTCACTAGATCCCAGTGGGACATTTGGACAAGGAGGACCTAGCAGGACTGGCATCAATAACTTCCGCTGAGGAAGGGGAGAAGGGCAGAGATCTTTAAGCCAGAGCTTCAGAACTCTCAGTTCTGAGCTGTAGCAGTAATTTTCACTAATTTGTAGCATTTAGCCATATAGATCGTTTTTTTTTTGTTTTTTTTTTTAAATCATGGACAATAAAGTGAGAGAATTTTAGTGGGGTATCAAATAGTTAAAAGGAAACCAGCTCTGGAACACAAGTGAGACTCTACCTTGACAATTACCTACTTTTCTGAAAGAAACTTGAGGACCTGAAACTCCCATGAAGTAAGTGAGAATTAATGAAATATTATTTTGTAACTATTCCTATGACCTTCCCTTTACTTCCCGCATGGTGTGACTTATAAAATGCATTATGCCATAAAAAAAAAAAAAAAAAAAAAAAAAAAAAAAACAACCTTACCATAATCATAGTTTTTCTTCCATGTAAGATTAGGTGACATCAGCAGCATCAGATGTTTAGAACCCAGTGCCTTATTGCAAAGTCTTATTTGACTTGCAGAAACCAGCTCTGCCGCTGATTAACTATGTGGATTTGGAAAGCTCTCTGAGCCCCAGTTTATTCATCTATAAAATGTATACAATTATCATTATATCAAAGGCTCAAATGAGATGATACCTCTTAACTGTAAAAAAAAAACAAAAAACAAAAACAGGTGTAAGGCTAACAGTTTGCTGTTATTGAGAAGTAATCACCTATTTGCATGATGATCCAACCTTGTCCATGGAGGAGCTCATTTTCCACTCTTGGCTTTAGTAACTCCTTACACTTGTAGTAATTGCATATTCAAAAGGAAAATTCATTCATGATTATAACTATAGCTTCTGCATTATAGGAGTGATTAGGATATTCTTTGATCTTATGAGAGTAGAAATTCGTTTTTGTTGCTGCTACTTCTGTTGTTTAAGTTAGTTTGCTTTCAGTGCTTGTGTTGTTTTGTTTTGTTGTTTTTTAAAAATTCTTTATTAGAGAAGTAGTGGGCTTACAGAACAATCACACATAAATTACAAGATTCCATACCACCCTATTATAACACCTTGCATTGGTCTGGGACACTTGTTACAATTGATGAAAGTACATTTCTATAATTGTACTATTAACTCTAGTCCATGGTATAACTTAGGGTTCACAGTTTGTGTAGTGCAGTTCCATGGACTTTTTAAAAAAATTTATTCTAATACTGTATATGCAACCTAACGTTTCCCCCTTTTAACTACTTCAGTTGTTTTTAATGCTTATTCATAGTTAAAAGAAAATGCTTACTAAGATATTAATTGCAACATAAATGCTTTGTCATTGGGTACTCAGGGTAAAAATTAACCTTATGAATTTTCCCATTCAGAGACGTGGATTCCAGTGGTATTTAACTTGAATGGTATTTAACAGACTTTAGATGGGTGCATGGTCTTTACATATTTTCCCACATATTTATGAAAAGTGCGAGGGTTATAGAAACCGACTGTAGCATCATTTCCGGTCAGTGAGTTTTACAAAATGCCCCTCTGTAGGTACTTTGGTTTGTGTTGTTTTGTTCTCCACACACCTGTCTTTGGGCGTTCTTGCCCAGAGCTCAAGAAAAGAAACAACGACTTTGTGGCACAGCTGGTTTAGATCCTTGGCCCCACCCCTTCCTGTTCTACGCTATTTTTGAGAGACCAAATCCGTCAGGCAGCATAATAGTGGTGCTGATGCCGAGGTTAGGGGTCTGCTTATCCCTTCTACCGGGACTCAATTGCATTATTCCAATCAATAGCTCTATTCTGTCTCATTGAGGCACTCTTTATTCTTTTCTATTGGATATAATGCTAATGTTCTTAACTTTGAAATCCTCACATGTGGCTGTGACAGGACCTTTGAATCCTCTTACACAGCCAACCAGCTGACAGGTCTGCCCAGAGCCGAATGTCCAGCCTTGGTGCAAAAGATCAAGAAGTCCTTATGCTTTACAATCAGCCGGGCAATGGATGAAGCAAGTTCCCAGTTTTAAGCCCTTAGATGAGAAGCTCTTGTTTTGATCAGTTGAGGCAAGCATTTCAAATCACTGAAAATACTGGATTTCTTTATTCATCAGACACTTGCCCAGAGCCTAGTATGTGGCAGATTTGAGGTTGGTGTAGAAGGCAATGCTTTTTTCAGAGCTGCCCTACTCACTATTTCAATAATAGTCAAACGGATGTTAGGATGTTTGTCTAACTCTACATACACCTTATGCTCCAAATATTTAGGGATGTATCTGATCCTGAAAGTACAATGCCATGAATGCTTTACAGCATCAATGTCTTTACTTATCCTTCAGCTTGGGATATCCAAATATTTCTAAACCCCTGCCACCACCTACAAGTGTGTAACTTACTCACACTCGCATACCCATACTCACATGCCCTGTTCTTTTTTTAGCCAAAAGACTATTGTGCCTTCAAGAGTCAGCTCAATTGGCCACTTTCTCCATTTGGCTTCCCTTGATTCTCAATGAGTTATTATGATTATGTATCACATTTTAAGGACTGATGCATGATAGTTATTTATTTATATTCTTTTTTGTAACATATTTGAAAGTTATAAGACCTTTTTAAATATTTGCTGACGTTTCTAGATAGAACTAGAAATAAAATGACCCTTACTAAATGTGGGAATGATATATAGCCCTAATTTTCATTAAATTTCTTTATAAGATGCATATGTGACAGGATAACATCAATCTTGAATTCTCTTTATTATTTCTGATGGCGATATATTTTAATACGTAAAAATGACAATCCCCATTACCCTCCTATTTGTTACAATAAAATCCATAAAACACAAACTTTGAGCAACTAAAGACAGCAACATTTCTTTATTACTCTCTGTACCCTGAGAATATGGGATGGACCAAAATGTGACCAGAGACTTTTCTTGACTAAATAAGCCATATACAAATACAATTCTACTGTAGTGAATGATATCCAAAATAATCAGAGAAATTGTATCTATGTTAAGATTTCCAAATGAGTTGGTTTCCTTGTAGATAGAAAGCCTACGATGTTTTAGATGCAGGCTGCACTGGGCATGAGAAATCCTGGAATGCAGAGCTAGTATCAACTTTATTAATTCGAACTTATCCAAAGAGGTAATTTACTAAATTAACTGGCTTCCTTTTCAATCAAATATGACATTTAACCTTGGCGGCTAATTGCAAGAAGTTCCAAATTTTATGATGGTTGGAATTATTGCAGAAGCAAAGTGGAATGCAATGGACTAGGGAAGAAGTTCAGATGGAGCTGAATTGGTCCGAATTTGCCCAATTAGTGGGAGGAATTTGCACAAAGTAGACGGTATGCAGTATGCCAGGTACTGTGCTAGATATCGTCACCCATTTTTAAAAATATATTTATATTCTTTTTCCTTCCACTAAGTTTCCATCTTTAGAAAAACTGTGAATTTTAAAAAATATTTTCTTTCTCATTTCATTATTCTCCTGCATGCATTTCATAAACTATTTCTTTAATTCTTTATAGGAATGGCTTTAAAACATGTAGCCTTAAGCAAGTTGCTCTGCGTCTAAATGCATCTGCTGTAAAAGAATAATCACTGTGTTCTAAACCCTGTCCGCTGGGGAACAGCAGCACCAGTACAGAAATGCAGAATCACAGGTCTCACCCCAGAGCTACTGAATCAGAATCTGCATTTTAACAAGATTCCCACAAGGTTCCTATGCACATTAGAGTTGCAAAGCTCTCTTCTAGAATTATGAATTCGACCTGAATCTCACTTCTTATTTCTGAATAGTATGTATGCATCCAGACCAGAAACTTGACCTCGTGAGTATCTCTTTTTCTCCCCTGCACTGCCTGCCTGCCTGCCTCCCCACCTCCCTCCCTCTTTCTCTCTCTCTCTTTCCTTCCTTCCTTCCTTCCTTCCTTCCTTCCTTCCTTCCTTCCTTCCTTCCTTCCTTCCTTCCTTCCTTCCTAGTTAGTTTTAATTTACTGTGGAAATACTGAAATGATTGAGACTTGTTTTTTATTTTCTCCATCACTTGGAGTTGAT
>JAQZBX010012572.1:0-41023 GCA_029593785.1 Cabassous unicinctus | reverse complement strand
ATAGAAATTTTAATGGCCTCCATAAATTTGGTAGAGCCTTTCTGCCACAGTATGTAATAGAGATATTCACATCACTGAAGGGAGAACAGAGAGGCTCCTAATTGCCTATCACATTACTTTGGAGCAAAATGGATATTACATTATTCAGGATTAAGGAGTACATTTCCAAAGCACCAAGCAAGATGGATGCCTTGGAATCCCTTCATTTGCTCCAAGCTGTTCATTGTTTGCCTTTTCATTGCTTTGACATTGCCACAGTGAGGATTACCTTCAGTGCAGGATGCTGTTTGTAGGGCAATTTTTGCCACAGAAAAGAGATTAATTTTTTTTCTGCCATTTTCCATTTCCATCACCAATTTCCAACTGTCATGAAAGTGAGCTCTGTTTTTACATGACATTCCATTCTTATTACAATCTTCATCCTAAGAATGAAAGTCTGTAATGAGAGCAAAGCCATAGCTGGCATCAGAGGGCTGTTATAATTCACTCTCATGACAAAGATAGTAATGAGAAATGACAGTGGTACAAAATGAATCCTTTCTGATTCCAGCCCCTTGGATGATAATGAAAACAGAAGATGGCACCAACTTTATTCATCTTCATGACACCTATCGTGACAGGATTGAAAGCTGAAGCAACAAACCCATTTGAGGTTACAATTTCCCAATCCTGTAACCATCATGTATATATATATATTTTTAAAACTCCATACTACCATTTCTCTTAGGGAATCTAGTTATGAAGAAGCTATCAGAAGTTGCGAAGTTGCAGAATGTTCTTTATTGTCCACAACTGAACGCATTTCAGAGTCGGTGAAGTGTTCCTATCTTCTAGAATTACATTTTCTTTCTTTCTTTCTTTTTTTAAAAATGAAATCAGTTTTATAAATCCCTCTAAAAGAAGTGATGGGAAAGAGGAGGGAGAGAATATGGAAACAAAGCTACTTAAATTTCTGATTGGATTCTCTGATGTGCCTGAAAAATATAAGTTTCAGGTGTAAAATGGTTAATTAATGCAAATAATGCAGGATCTTACCCTCACTTGCATATGTTTTTTCTCTTCCTCTTTCTTTCTCCCTCCCTCTTGCCATCCTTCCCTCCCTCGCCCTCTTCCTTCCTCTCTCCTTCCCTTTTAGAGATTTTATTTTATCTTCATAGAATTTTAGATCTGGAAGGGAATTTAGAGTTAAATTGAATCTCCTCATTTTTTAGATGAAGAAAAGGAGGTTTAGGATGGTAAAGCAACTTACCCCTGATTACCCGAGAGTGTCAGAATCAGTCATTTACAATTTTTAATCTGCTCTTTCTAGGATATAAGTTGAAAATGCTAGAGGGAAATGTAACTTAAGAAGTATAAGTTCTGTTTGATTTCTTTGCAGCATTTCTAAAGCATTAAGGTAACATTCTCTCAAGGGAATTCATTCTGGATTCACAAGACTCTGGGCTTTGTCACTTCTTACCTCTGTGCCTTTGGACCAACAATCTTCCCTAGTTTCAGTTTCCTCATCTGTAAATCAAGTTTAAAAAATTATAGTCAGTGTATTAAACAGTCCGTTTTCAATAGGATAAATAAAATGACCACTTTATTCTTTATATTGACTTCAATTATGACTTTCCCTTCTCTGTACATTTGGGTCTAATCAGAACTCATATAGACTAGAAATATAGAAAGTGGTTGTGGCCTGTTATTAAATTCTCTTTTACCTCCTCTAACAGAGCTCCTAATTAATTGTCATCAGGAGCTGGGGAGGGATACAAAGTAAAGAGACAAAAGTTCTGTCCCTTTGCTGGGTATCTCTGCACTGTACCATTTCATAACATAGGAGATGGACCCTTTGGATGACTTCTTACAACTCACTCTCAGGTCCTGGAAATACAGCAAAATGGTCCATTTTTGCTGCTTGACAGGTACCCTAGTCCTTTCCAAAATATTCAAGCCTGGCTACTTTTCTGGGTATCCAGGTAGTCTTTGTGAAACATATCCTACCTGGCCCAAATGCTTCAGGAGTGAGACCAAATCACTGTCATCCTTTATTCTTGCCCTGAAATTGTGGCCTGATCCAGGCAAACTTCTACTTATAGAATTTTTCAGGCAAGAGTTAGGCACTGGAGACTGTGGAAAGATGATGGAGTAGGAAGCTCCAGGAATCAGTCCCTCCATCTCCATCAAAAAAAATTAAATAGGCAGAAACTGTCTGAATCAACTATTTTATAACTCCGGAATCAAGTAGAACACTCTATAGCATCCAGGGAAGAGCAGGAAGAAAAGGCTGTAAATTTCAGTAAATACCAGCAAATTGCTCTCTCCACATGGAAGTTACCATCACCTATCCTCACTCTCACTGCAGCCTGAAGTAAGGTCCAGCCACTGGCGTAGCTTGCTGGTACCAGAAAAAGACATAAAAGATCCACTTTCCCAACATCCATGGTAAGCATGGGGTGATTGATAATCATGGCTCTTGGTTAGCTATTCAGATCACTGAAGGCCCAGCTTTGAGGGTAACCATTGTTCCAACTTACCCCAGAAAAAGGTGGTAGAGGAGACTTAAAGATAGTGTGTTCCCTCAGCAGGCTGTATTTGCTAGGCAAGTCAAGAAAGCACAATTTTGGGGAGTATAGATGAAGATCCTGGTGCCCTTTATGCCCCCTTCCTTCCTCATCCCCTCTCCAGGGCAATAAGAAGTCAACCAGCATTACCTTTGTAGGACTCAGGACTTGCTCTGGCTGGGAATGACTGACTTGGGAAACTCCTCTCTGGCATGCCTTTCCCCAATATTTGCCCTCAAGGCAAAAGCAGCCTGAATGAACAAAAGCCCTGTAAGAAACAATTGAGGAGGATGACATAGAGCAAAGATTTACATGCTTTAAGTCTGAAGGTGGAACATCCAGGAGAGGGAGAAGTTCTGTCTCCTGGGAAGTAGAGAGAGCATTCAATGTCCTGTAAACAGGGGAACTCCGAAGGCTACTAACAAGCAGAAGCGCAGGACACATCCAAGAAGCCAAGAGAACTCCAAACAGGATAAACTTGAAGAAAAATATGCCCCATCTCATAAAGAAGAAAATATTGATTGCAAAGGATAAGACAAGAGTTCTGAACGCTGCAAGAGAAAAGCAATCTGTTATGCACAAGTGAGTCTCAATTAGATTAAATGCCAATTTCTTATGAGAAACCATGGAGTCATGAAAGAAGTAGGTTGAAATACTTAAAGTGCTGAAAGAGAAAAATTGCCAACCAAGAATTTTATATCCTGCAAGATTTTCTTTCAAAAATGAGGGAGAGAGTAAGACATTCACACATAAACAATAGTTGAGGGAGTTCATTACCACTAGACCTACCCTACAAGCAATGCTAAAGGGAGTTCTTCAGACTCAAAAGAAAGGCCACTAGGCAGGGATTTGAAGCAGCATAAAGAAATAAAGATTCCTATAAAGGTAACCATTTGGGTAGTTATAAAAGCCAATCCTCTTGTATCTTATTTTTTTGGTATGTAACTCCACTTTTTCCTACAGGTGATAAAATGCAAATGCATAAAAGGTAATGATTTATCTATGTTTTTGGACATACAATATACAAAGATATAATTTGTAACTAGAACAAAAAAGGTGGGGGACAGAGGAGTATATGAACAGTATATGTTATTGAGATCAGGTTGGTATCAAATCAAATGTTATTGTTATACATTTAAGATGTTAAATTTTAATCCCATGGTAAACACAAGAAAAATATATGAAAAATACTTTCTGATAGAAATGAGAAGTGAAGAACATAATGAAATAGAAAAAAATCCAATAAATATGAAAGTAGATATTAATAGAATATTTGGGGGACAAAAATGGTGTAAGACTTAGAAAGACTAAATAGCAAAATGGCAGAAGAAAGTCCTGCATTATCAGTAGTGACTTTAAATGAAAATGGATTCAACTCTGGTCAAAAGGTAGAGACTGGCAGAATGGATAAAAAAGCATGACTAAACTAACACTGTCTACAAGAGATTCACCTTAAATACCAAGACATAAGTAAGTTGAAAGTGAAAGGATGGGAAAAATATATACTATGCAAGTAATAACCAAAAGAGAACTGGTGTAGCTATACTAATATCAGATAAAATAGACTTTAAGTAAATGCAGTTACAAGGGACAATGACAGTCATTATATATTGATAAAGGGGTCAATTGAACAATAGTATGTAACAATTATATATACACCTAACAGCAGAAGCAAATACTGACAGATTTAAAAGGGGAAATTGACAATTCTACAGTAACAGTATGAGGCTTTAATATACCACATTCAATAGTAGAAGATTAATAAGGAAATATATACTTTTAACAATACTTTAAGCAACCAGACTGAACAGACATACATAGAATACTTCCCCCCACAACAACCTAATAGAATGTACATTCTTCTGAACTGCACATGGATCATTCTTCAGGACAGACCATATCTTACAAAACAAGTCTCAATAAAATAAAAAATATTGAAATCATACAATATATCTTCTTCAACCTCAATGAAGTGAAGCTAGAAATCAATAATTGGTATGTAATTATTATTGGTATGTAAATGGAAAAATTCACAAATGTCTTGAAATTAAATAATGTACTCATAAACAACCAATAAGTTAAAGAGGAAATCACCAGGGAAGTTAGGACATATCTTGAGGCAAATCAAAATGAAAATACAACATATCAAAATTTATGGGATGCAGGAAATGCAGTGATGACAGGAAAATGTATATCTCTTAATGCTTCCAAAAAATTGAAGAGGAGGGAATACACCCTAATTCATTCTATGAGGACAACATCACACTCATTCCAAAGCCAGATCAAGATACCACTAGAAAAGAAAATTACACACCAACATCCCTATAAATATAGATGCAAAAATCCTCAAGAAAATACTATCAATGGAATCCAACTGCACATTAAAAGAATTATATACCACGATCAAGTGGAATTTATCCCAGGTATGAAAAGGCGGTTCAACATAAGAAAATCAATTAAGGTAATAAGCCACATTAAAAGAATGAAAGGAGAAAACATATGATTATCCAAATTGATTCAGAAAAGGCATTTGAAAAAATTCAGCATCTTTCTTGATAAAAACACATAGAAAACTAGGAACAGAAGGTAAGTTCATCAACGTGAAAAAGCACTTATATGAAAAATCCACAGCTAACATCCAACTAAATGGTGAAAGATTGAAAGCTTTCCCTCTAAGATCAGGAGCAAGACAAGCACGAGTACACTGTTATTCAACATTGTGCTAGAAGTTTTAGCCAGAGCAATTGGGCAAGAAAAAGAAATAAAAGGCATTCAAATTAGAAAGAAAGAAGGAAAACTTTTCCTACTTACAGATGGTGTGACAGCGTGAAGTTATATTATGAATCACCAAAAGAAAAAGATTATATTCTCAAACTAATCTATTCCTTTGAGGTATGGCACCCTTTGATTGCATTGAATGCAGTTGAGGGAACTTTGGTCTTTGATTAAATTACTTGATAAGATCACTTTAGGGATTTTAATTGGATTATTTCAGTGAGGCATGACTCAGGTTGTGTCTCTGACCTCTTGCTGCATCTGATATAAACAGAGACACAGAGAGAAAGAGACACAGGAAAAGGAAGCTGCCATATTGGACCCTGCAATGTGAGAGAAAACATTCCAGTTTCACCCACAGCTGACCTGCAAGGAGAGAAGCCCTCAAGATGTTTAAAGAGCTGAGGTCCAGGGAGACATATGCCTGACAGCTTGCAGCTGAACTTGAAAAGAAAGCAGAGCACCCAAGACTGATAGAGAAGGCCCAGAAAGACAAGCCCTATGCCTGGTTGCCCACAGCTGAGCTCCAGGATATCTAGGATTCTGGAGGGGAAGCAAAGACCTGGAAGAGATCAGTGGCCATCTTGCTTCACCACATGGCCAGACAACACGATCAACAGTAGCTCACTTTGGTGAGAAAGTACCTCTGATGGTGCCTCAATTTGGACATTTCACAACCTCAGAACTGTAAGTTTTACCCCAAATAAATCCCCTTTAGAAAAGCCAACACATTTCTGGCACTTTAGCAAACTAAAACAGATGGCATAATCCTATATACAGAAAATCCTGAAAAATCCACCTGGAGCTAATAAATGAATTTGGCAAAGTGGCAAGATACAAGATCAACAGCCAAAAATCAGTAGTGTTTCTATATACTAATAATAAACAATAAGAAGAAGAAATCAAGAAAAAAATTCCATTTGCAATAGTAACTAAATGAATCAAATATTTAGGAATAACCAAAAATGTAAAGGATTTGTACCAGAAAACTAAAAAACATTGCCAAAAGAAATCAGAGAAGACCTAGGTAAATGGAAGGACATTCCATGTTCATGGATTGGGAGACTAAAAATTGTTAAGATGTCAATCCTACCCAAAGCAATTTATAGATTATCACAATACCAATCAATATTCCAACAACTGTCTTTGCAGAAATGGAAAAGCCAATCAGCAAATTTATAAAGAAGATTAAGGGGCCTGAATATCCAAAACCATATTTAAAAATAGGGACAAAATTGTAGGACTCACACTTCCCTATCTTAAATCTTATTACAGAGCCACAGTAATCAAAACAGCATGGTATTGGCACAAGACAGACTTACAGACAATGGAATTGAATTGAGAGCTCAGAAAACAACCCTAACTTTTATGGCCATCTGTTTTTTTGATAAGGGGACAAAAACTACTTGCAAAACAAGAACATAGGCCACTACCTCACACCATATACAAAAATCAGCTCAAAATGAACCAAATCCCTAAATATAAAAGCCAGAATTATCAAACTCCTAGAAGAAAATGTAGAGAAGTATCTTCAGGACCTTGATTTAAGCAATGGTTTTATACACTTTACACCCTAAGCACAAGCAGCAAAAGAAAAAAATAGATAAATTTGACCTTATCAAAATTAGAAACTTTTGCACTTCAAAGGACTTTATCATGAAAGTAAAATGACAACCTGCAAAATGGGAGAAAATATTTAGAAACCACATACTTGTTAAGGGTTTAATATCCAGAATATATAAAGAAATCCTTCAACTCAACAATAAAATGACAAAAAACCCAATTAAAAAAAGGGCAAAAGATTTGAATAGATGTTTCTTTAAAGAAGATATACAAATGGCCAGAAAGCACATAAAATTGCTCAATATCCCAATAATGGCCCTATTTGGGGAAACTAAAATCCAAATCAGAAAAGGTGCAGAAACTGATGTAGTTCAAACTCTGGGCAGCCTCTGAATGAAATATTATTTTCTTTAGAAATATAGAATCTGCCTTAGACATTATGAGGTGTACAATTAGTATTTAATATTCCCTATAAATGTCTTCAGAGTTCTTCAGGATAATTGGGATCTCAAAAGATTCGGTTCAGATCCAAACCAATATACATTCCACGTTTTATCTCAGTATTTTTTAGAAAAGAAAATGCCACACAGCAAAAAGTGTTTACTTTCTTGACAAACCAAATCAGTTCTCAAGAAAATGACTGGTGCTTACAAAAAGCTATTCAATAGCGCCAAAACAAATCTCCCAAATGCATGAGACCAGGACATAAATCAGCCTCTGTTTAGTATTTATGTTGGACACTAGTTTTATAATCATTGACTTATGTGAAAAGTGGTGCAGAAATTCTATAAACTCAACTGTTTTTGATACCTGATTTTGCTTCATTTTGTTTTGTAAAAATGATAAAATACAGAAAATAAAATTTCAGTGTTGAAAAAAAATACTCAATATCATTAGTCATTAGGGAAATACAAATCAAAACCATGAGATACATTTTCACACCCACTAGAATGGCATATTCTAAAAAATGGAAAATTGCAAGTGTTGAGTGTGTGGAGAAATGGGAGCACTCATTCATTACTTGTGGGAATGAAAATGGTACAGCTGCTGTGGAAGACAGTTTGGCAGTTCCTCAGAAACTTAAATATAGAATTACCATAAAACCAAGCAATCCCATTTCTATATTTCCCCAAAATTTGAAAGTAGGGATTCTAACAGATAGTTGTATATTGATGTTAATGGTGTCATTATTCCCTATTGTTCAGAGATGGAAGCAACCTAAATGTCTATCAACAGATGAATGGATAAACAAAAGTGGTATATATATATATTTAATGGAATGGTATTCAGCAATACAAAGGAAGAAAGTTCTAATACAGGTGACAACATGAATGAAATTTGAAGACATCATTTTGAATGAAATAAGCCAGTCACAAAAGGACAGAGTCTGATCTCACTGATACGAGAGTCAGAATCTAGAATATAGGTTACCAAGGGATGAGATGGGGTAGGGACTAGGGAATTAAGGCTTAGAATGTATAGAGTTTCTATTTGGGACAATAAAAAAGTTTTCATAATGGATGGTGGTGCTGCTAGCACAACATTGTGAATGTTAATTAATGGCACTGAGTTATATGTTGAATACAGTTAAAAGGGGGAAATTTTAGGTTGTAAATATATTTCTAGAATAAATTTTAAAAAATCCATGGAACTGCATAACACTGAATTATAAGTTAAACCATGGACTATATTTAATAGTGCAATTATAAAATAAATTTTCATCAATTGTAACAAATGTCTAAGTCCAATGCAAGGTTTAATAATATGGTGGTATATTGGAATCCTGTATTTTATTCATGATTGTTCTGTAAACCCCCAACTTCTCTAATTAAAAAAAAAAATCCCATAAATCCAAAAAATAGAAAAAGAAGAGTCAAGCACCATTCTTTCATTCTCTCTGCCTCTGCAAATTCCAGGGGCCACATTTAAACCTGGAGGTGTCTGTTCTATAGCAGCATGGGCAAACCTGTGCATTTCTGCAGCTAATAAGCATCTAGCAAGAAATTGGGGGTATGTTAATGAAATGTTGTTCTCCACTTTTGGCAGACATTCCAATCTCTAGGTAGTTGGTGGGAGGCACCGTTACTTGACTGGTGGGAGAAGGGAAGGTGGTGGATTTGTATACAACTATTAATTCCTTCAAATAATTTACCCTCCATCAAATCTCTAAACTTCTCTCACAATAGGCTATTGTGGGTGATGATGGCTGGACTAGTTTAGCCATTTGGGGATAGATCCATTGCCTCTCTTTAAATAAATAAAGTACTTACTTTCATTGTCTCAATTTTCAGACTTTAACTGAAATTCTGAGATCCGGCCAAAGTCACACTGCATTTTATATAGATCTTACATGGTTGTGGTAAGAAACATACCTTTTTGAGATTGTAGTAATTTATTTTTCATTTTTACTAAGTGTTTGTATAATAACTATTGAGTTATGAGCACTTGAAATGTAGAAAGGGGAAGTGCCTTCCTCTGGCAGGAAAATCAGTGCTCTGGTTAAATAAAATATTTTTAAATAATACAAAATAAGAATATACAGGAAGTGGATGTGGCTCAAGCAGCTGGGCTTCTGCCTATCTCATGGGAAGTCCCCTGTTCCGTTCCTGGTGCCTCCTAAAGAAGACGAACAAGGCAGCGAGCTGATGTGACTCGCTGGTGGGGAGAGCTGATGCAACAAGATGACGCAGTGAGATGACACAACCAAGATACACAGTGAGGAAACACAATGAGAGACACAACAAACAGGGAGTGGAGGTGGCTCAAGGGATTAGGCACCTCCCTCCCACATCAGAGGTTCCTGGTACCTTCTAAAAAGAAGACAAGCAAATGGGGGGGAGTGAAAAATAAATAAAAAAAGAAAGCATACTACACAGAACCTTATAATTTCCAAGCCATCAGAATATCCAGGAGTCCTCAAACGCTTAAAGTTTCTTATGTGTGATGATAAATTCTATGACATTATAAAACTCAACTATGAATCTTCTACATTGAGAACCTATCATACTTCAACCCAATCCAAAATTGGCCAGAGTTCTTGGGATTGAAAAATTACTCCCCTGTAAATGCTCTGCTCCCCTGGGATAATATGCACAATGAGGCATAGGTGGTTGCAATAGCAGCCAGGTTTCCACCAGATCTGTGCACAGTGGTATTTAGAATAAATATTTTGTAGTTCTCAGGATATCATGCTTTTGCAAACACTTTTTATGTTCTTAACACTTTTTAAGTTCTTATGGGTGCATAGACTTTTGGGGGCTGATTTTCATAAGCACCATTTTCCTTTTAAGATTTCCTTTGAACACCTGTAGACAAATGAAGAAAATATTCTGTTAAACAAAGACAGTAATTTCTATGGGGAAAAATATCTAGGTCTTTAGGCTTGCATATATCACTACGTAATATAACACTCACCAACTTATATTTTGAGTCCTTATACTTTATGGTAGCTTTGTGTTCTGTAACCTTGGGCAAGTTACTTCATTTCTTTAGGCTTCTATTGACTCATCTGTAATATGAGAGAGATTGGAGCTATATTTGTAGTTTACAAGCTGTTCTGAGGACATTTTGTTTTCTGTTGAGATGCTCAGCAGCTCCAAGGAGAAAGAAAGGATAGGGCAAGTGGATTTTAGGAGCCTCTCTTAATAATTGTTGGAGGAGCTCTGCTTATATCTTTTCATATTTTGGGCTTCAACATAAGGTTGAATTTTGAGAAAGAGTTCAACTCCAAAGACCACTGGATTAGAATTTCCTTCTGACTTTACTTATCTACGATTCTATGAAATGGTACATGATTGCAGACATGTACCCAGGACAGCAAAGTTAATGCACAGGCCCTTCCAAGGAAATGGGGTGAAATTGGAATCATCTGAAATTTTTCTGACACTCAGCATGACATTACATGTTCACCTTAGTTTAGTTAGTAAATGACAGCACACACACAATGTTCCTTTCCATACTCATCTCAGGCAAGAAAAGGATTTCTTTGAAATACATATCATGGGGCTCAAAGCAATCTTGAAAATTGATATATACATTTACCAAGAGGACAAATGAGTTTTCTTCAAACTTTACCACAGGAAGATGTAGAAGTCAGCCATGATGTGATAGTATAGCTGTCATGTTTTCAATGGAAGCTATTTCCACAATTCTCTATTGCAGTACCCTTAAGAAAGAAAAATTTTTATGCAATCTATTTTCTATAAGAAAAACAAATTATTTTAGCTTAAGGACCACCGGATATCTTCCCAGACATGCAGATAAAGATGGAAGTTATGCTAACTTAAAATGCTATGCATATTTTGTAAAGTCACTCAAACTACATAGAGTTAATGTTAAATAACCATCAGGAAGAAGATAGTTTAATGCATATAAAGATATTTATTCCTATTTCTAAACCTGTTTTGGAATTAAACACAATAATTGCAAAAAGAAAAAAATAATCTTTCATATTAGTTTTTAATTTTCATATTTTTCCATTTGCAGTCTAGAATTGCTAGAGGGTATACAAAATCTTTACATACTTTTGATAAATTAATCTTACTTTTGGTGATTAAGGCAATTGTAAAATTAAAAAGACAATTCAAAAGTACCATTCCTGATGACTTACATTGGCATCACAAGTACTGCTTTGTCTTCCTGCTTGGTTAAACACAGTTTTCTCACTGTATCTGGATTGCTATAATAAGTTAAGCTCAAGAAAAATGCATATACTGAAACTTGCTTGCAATTACTTTGCCTGACATTCATGCAAAATGTAATTAAAAGGTTTGACTTGTACAGGTGCTGAAAAGAAGTTTATTACAAAATAAGCAAACCATAGTGTCAGAAACTCCAGTTTGGATATTAAAAATGTTATGATCTTAATTATGACATTCCAATGTTATAGTCCCAGTTCTGGTAATGAAAGGAGGTTATAAAAGTAGATTGTCAGAATCCGTATCAGATAATTATTTTAACATCATTTTAATGAAATTTATTGTTTAATTATAAAGGTAAGATAACTACAATGTAGAAAATATGTAAAGTTGTGAAAAGAAAAATAATTGCCTATTATTCCACCACTCAAACCATATTATTATTATTTTGGTGGAGCTCCATCCAGGCTTTCTTCATATCTATTAAAATTTTTTTGTTTACAATTCTAATAAATGCCCACATAACATTTTGTATCCTGCTCTTTTACTTTATCATATATATTTAACAGGGTTTTACATTTTCAAAATGAGTCTAGTTAGTATTTCAAGAAATTACTCAGCAAGAGAAAGTGGTCAGCAAGTTAATGATAATTCTACTTGTGCTGTGAGGCTTGAAACAGCTAGTTCATTTTCATCCTCTGAAACCATTTCATAAGAAATGCTTTGGTCTTATGTTGAATACTAAATACAGGGCAAAGTCTCCATCAATTAAGGCTTGGAATGAGGCCAGACCTAATTCACTGGGGGAGAATCTTTGTAACTCAGCTCCACAGGGATGGCCATATAAAAAGACCAGATGATACAGGACATGGTAATTGCTGCCCATAGAAGCCAAAGGAGGGCATTTGAATCCACAGAGATGAAAGCACTTCTTTCAAGGACACCTCAAGGCATGTTATGAAACCAAGAGCTGCAATAAAATCAAAAACACTCTGAAAACTACCTGCAATGTATAAATGTATGGACCTGAGCGAGTGTGGCTTGATTAAAAGCAATAGCAACAACATTATTTAGGTAAAACAAGTACTGCAGAACTCGGCAATTTTGTTCTTTGAAATTGAAAATGCAAACCTATAAAATCAGCTTTATTGGCATACAGTATGTGCAGGAACAACATCTTAATAATAGCCAACTTATAAACTTTTAGAAATTTAAAAAAGGACAATGTTCATAAAAATTTTAGAAAGGCTGAACCTCTCCAAAACTTCCAGATGTTTAAGTCATTATTTAAGAAAAAAAAAAAAAAAAAACACAACAAATTAAAGGATTAAAAAGCATTTAAAATTCTACTATTTATGTCAAAGAAAAGTCACACCAATATTTGTGTCATGATTTTCAAGGATATAGAGAAAAGGGTGAAGAATTTCTAGAAAGTAGCTTGACAGTTCATCTCAAAATCTTAAAACTCATGAACTGTTTGACCCTGTAATTGCACATCTAGAATTTTTTTCCACTCTGGCTGCCTTTAATATTTTCACTTTATCTTTGGTTTTCAGTAGTTTGACCATGATTTCCCTATGTGTAGTTTTCTTTATAAGTTATCCTATGTGGTGTTTCTTCTATCTGTGGCTATATATCTTTCATCATGTCTAGGACATTCTCAGCCAATATTTTTTTCAACAATTGCCTCTGTGACATTCTTTTTCTCTTTTTCATCTGCAACTTTGATTACACATATGTTAGACATTTTCCCAATCTCCCGCATATCTCTTATGATCTGTATGCTTTTTCCCTGTGCATTGCTCTGGATAGTTTCTATGTTCTATCTTCTGATTTATAAATTCTTATTTGCTATTTTTCATTTGCTAATAAACCACTCTAAAGAATTATTAATCTTAGTCATTATATTTTTTAGCTTGAGAATTTCCTTTTGACAGTTTTTTTGTGGATCTATGTCTTTAATGAAGTTTTTATTCTTTCCTATATTTTCTTAAATTATGTTAGTCATAGTTGTTTTTAAATCTCTGTCTGATAACTCTAATATCTCATTTACCCATAGGTTTTTTTTCCAACTGCCTGTTTTTCTCTTGATTTTATTCATTGGTCTTGTATTTTAGCATGAATTTATTTTTCATTTTATGCTGGACATGGTAAATAAAAAAAAATTTATAGTCTTCAGAAAATTTTATCTTCCTACAAACAAATTTAAATTTTCTTGTGGAAGGCAAATAGAATAGCAGAAGATCAGCTTATTCATTTCAAGAATAGTTTTAAGTTTTTTTAAAATGTGGGCATATTTCCATTTTGAACTTCTTACTATGATGTGGTCTTTCTGGTGTCTCAGCAAAAAGTTCTAGGTATTTAATAAGTCCTTCTGATTTTGTGAGATTTGAACTTCAATTTCTCTCCTGGGACTTAGAAAGCTGCGGAAAGTCCTTCTCAATTCTTTAACCTCCTATCTGCTGCTTTCTGTTAGTCGTCTTGCGTACACAACTCAGAGCTGGTCAGTGTCTTGGGGGTAATCATAGGAGATTTTGGGACTCTCCTGAAGCTTCCGCCTCGTTAGGATATTGTCCCTGAAATTCTGCCATCTCTGTCAGTCTTAAACTCTTATTTCTGCCTTCTCTGTCCAATAAGATTCTTGTTCTGTTCTCCCTCATAGCAGTAAAACATCTAAGTACCCTCTGGGGAAACGCCAGCTAAATATGGAACTCAACTTGTGTCCTTTCCTTCTTAAAAGAAAGGTACCTACCAGCACCTTCAAATAGTAGTTTATTTTTTTAAATTTTATATCTTGTCTAGCTTCAATAATTGTAACGGCAGGAAAGTTAGTTCAATACAACTTACTCTGTCATACTTGGAATCATAACTTCAATTCTAGAAAGGAAATTAATCAAAGGAGATGTGATGAAGGAGTTGCTACATGGATAATCTAAAACAAAACTTTCCTATTGTTCACAAATTAGAAATGACATATAAGTCCGACAATATGGGATTATTTAAATAAACTATGATATATACACTGTAAATAAGGATTGCTCCCTGAACTAGGGGCCCAAATGGGGTCATGAATTTCAAATGTGACCAAGCATTGTGTATGTGTATGTGTGTGTTTTCCTCCAGTCACATTTACTCCACAGAAACAAACATAGATAGGACAATCGTTGGATTTAACCTTGACCATAATTATCTAACAAAACCCCAATCAAGCTTGTTTAATATTTTAAGAGAAAGAGAATGTGTTAAAGAATATTGTTTGGCTCACAGAACTCTGGGAGGTCCAAAGTACCTATGAGGGCTACACTAATAGGAAGATCTTCAAAAATTGTATCATAGAAATGTTCCCATGAAGACATTACTCCTGACACCTCGGGGAAAATAATGTTCTTGGTTCCATTGACCGACACTTGACACTGGGTGTTACTGTTAGAAACATCAGCCTTGCTGTTTAGTAAACTAGCAATAGCTTTGACACTGTGGCAACCATAGAGTGAAGGGATTCTGTAAAACAGGTAAGTCCTTCCCAAACCAACTATTTTCAGACAGTTCATATAATGGAAAAGCTAGCATCATGTCCAAATCTATCAGTAATTTTCATATAATTTAGGGTTGTCTACATGAATCATATTTAGCTTTTGATTCTCCCTATACAATTGAGACTGTCACTAAAAAGATGCTCACAATGCATTATTCCTTTTCTCCCATCTGCCTGACTGAAAGACTGCTTCCTACAGGTATGATTTGTCCAAGTGTCATACTACATTTAGCACAATCTTCTCTATTGCTCAAATTTTCAGGCCAAGCTGGGTCCAAAGAATGATTTGTCAATAATTTTTCACTTTAGTCTAAGTTTAGGCTATTTAATTTGATGAATGAGAGGAGCTTTTTCTGAAATCTGCAACCATGGATGTCAACTCTTGGCAACCACTCACTGCCTTTTATCATGGTCACTGAATTTAGCAGCCTTTTCACAAATTTTGAATAACTTGTTCACTGCTCTATCTCCCAACACTGTGACAGCACTTGGAGCATGGAAGGCACTTGGTAAGCATTTTAATAACATTTTGTATAATAAATAAACCAGATATCTTCATAGATCCTTCAAAGATAGTATTTGTATTTCTGCCTCTTATTGTCCTTGATGCTTTCATATAGCTTCCTAGAGAAGGATAAGCTGCCATCTTTGCTTTTTTAAAAATCACAAAAATAGTTAATAAATGTTTATTGAGCTAAACTAGTAGATATGCAATAACCATGCTAAATGACTTTCTGTAGGATAAATCTATGGGGAGCTACATTTATACTTTGGGTCAAAAATGAACGTGATTTTAGAAGGGTTGTAGAAAGATGGTGGAGTAGGGAGGTCCAGGGCTCAGTCCTTCCATCAAAACAACTATTAAATGGAAAGGAACTGTATAAAACAACTATTTTGAAACTCCAGAGGCCAGAACACTGTACAGCACCCAGGGAAGAGCGAGAATAAGAGGCTGATAAATTATGGTAAAGAACAGTAAATTACGCTCTGCACAGTAGTTACTGGTGCCAATCCTCCCATTCTCATGGCAGGCCGCCATGGAATCTGTGATGGTTAGGCCAATGTGTCAACTCGGCCAGGTAATTGTGTCCAGGTGTTTGGTCCAGCAAGCCCTGGGCTAATTGTAATACAAGAGCATTTATAGACTTCGATCACCAGTGAGTTTACTGCATGGATGGCTGATTACATCTGCATCAATCAGGGAGATTGATCAGCAATGGGTGACGCTTTTATCCAAGCAGTTGAAAGCCTTAAAAGGGGAAGTGATTTCAACATTTAGAGAGAATTTCCAGCTCGTCTTTGGACAGCCAACTTCTCCCAGAAACTTATCAAGGACCTTTCATTGCACTTTCATCGGAGCCCCTGGTTTGCAGCCTGCCTACAGAACCTGGACTTGTGCATCCCCATGGTTGCGTGAGAGACTCTTATAAAATCTCGTATTATTTGACAGATATCTCCTGTTAATTCTGTTTCTTGAGAGAACCCTAACTAATACAGCTTGGTACCGGGAGTGGTTCATGAGGAATAGAGTCTTAAACATGGGATATCTGAGGTGGTTCTTGGAGTTTTGTAATTGGCTCTCTACTTTAATTGGACTCAAGGGTACTAACGACTCCCTTTCCAATGATGAAGAGGTTGCTAACAGTCCATGGCATGAGCTGGCAATAGAGATACGCAAAATAGCATCATTGGATTCCCCTACTTCCATGCTTATAAGAAGCAAGGATCTGGGTAAGAGTGTTTTCAACACCTTAACAGAATTTTGTGAAATCAAAAAGTATAATGATGTTGGCTGGCTCCTCCTAGATACTCTGGATACAGTTACAAAAGAAAGAGATGAGCTAAAGTCTTCAAATTTGAAGCTTAAATGCCACATGAATGATGTGAAAGTTTCTATGTGTGCCTTGAAAGAAAATCTTGTCTCCTGTAGCCACAGACTTGAGATATCTGAGCATTTAACCCAGACTCTCATTGTACAAGTAGCAGAATTACAGACGAAACTAAAATCTTAACCTCGCAGGGTTTCTGCGATTAAAGTGAAGGCATTGATTGGAAAGGAGTGGAACCCCGAGGATTAGGATGGAGATATATGGGATGATGATAATATTGGTGGGGACATTGGAACCCTAAATTCTGCTGAGACTTTACCAGATAAATCTGTGATGGCCTGTCCTGTGGAGACCACACCTTGTCAACCTTGTATCATCCAGCCTCCAGCTTGCCCCAGGGAGTCCAGACCTCCTTCCAGCCCTGAGGTGGGTACCAGCCAAACTGAAGCCTGCACTGCCCAGCCTCTAGCTTGCGCAGGGAGCCTGGACCTCCTCCCAGCCACGAGGCAGGTACCAGCCAAACCCCAGCATGCACTGCTCAACTTCCAGTCTGCCCTGAGGAATCTGCCTTCCAACCCCTGCCTGAAGAGATTAATCCTGTCTCACCAGAAGAAAATGCAAAGGAATGCGCTGAGGTCAGTAGCCTGCAAGACATCTCTAATCCTTCTCCTTACCCACCCCCACCACACCTCTTGTCTTCGAGACCTATTACTAGACTAAAATCACAACAAACCCCCAAAGGTGAAATACAAAGTGTGACCCATGAGGAAGTACGTTATACTCTGAAAGAACTGCATGAGTTTTCCAACTTATATAGACAGAAATCAGGAGAATATGTGTGGGAATGGATACTAAGGGTGTGGGATAAAGGTGGAAGAAATATAAAGTTGGATCAAGCTGAATTTATTGCTATGGACCCACTAAGCAGAATTTCTGGATTCAGCACTGTAGCTGACTGAAACATGGACCAAACGATGACCTAACATGTCTGAGGTTGAGATGTCAGATTTGCCCTGGTCTACAGTAGGTGAGGGGATTCAAAGACTTAGAGAGATTGGAATGCTAGAATGGATTTGCCATTTGAGACCTGCCCACCCACCCCAGGAATGTACAGAGGACACACTTTTAACCAGGACTGTGAGGAATAGATTTGTAAGACTAACTCCATCTTCCCTGAAGAGCTCTTCTCTGTAGTCTAGATATTACTGTAGGGAGGGCTATAATGGAATTGGAATCCTTAAACATTATGGGGATGATCGGATCTCGGTTCGGTAAAAGTCAACTATTGGTAGTTAATGGCCAAAGGCAAGGTGGGCGTGGCTACCGCAATGAAAGGCAGATTTAAAGCAGCACACAGAATAGTATGAGCTGCACGGAGTTATGGCGTTGGCTAATAGATAATGGGGTATGTAGAAGTGAAATACGTGGGCAGTCTACTAAATTTCTTCTGGATCTGTATAAGCAGAAGAGTTCTAGAGTGAACAAAACCCTAATTCAAATTACACATGCAGAAAATCATGGCCCCTTAATCAATTCCCAGACTTGAGACAGCTTACAGACCCAGAGCCCCTGGAATGAGAAGGCCAGGTTCCCTTGGGGAAGGATCTTGTTAAACTGCCAAAAATTTATACTGTTAATCTTCCTCCCACTTTTCCCCAAGGAGATCTACCATCTTTTGCTGAAGTAATTGTGCATTGGGGAAAAGGAAATGATTAGACATTTTGGGGATTAGTAGACACTAGCTCAGAAATCACATTAATTCCAGGAGACCCAAAAAGTCACTGTAGTCCACCAATAAGAGTAAGGGCTTATGGAGGTCAGGTGATTAATGGAGTTTTAGCTCAAGTCCATCTCACAGTGGGTCCAGTGGATCCCTGGACCCATTCTGTGGTTATTTCCGCAGTTCCAGAATGCATAATTGGAACAGACATACTCAGTAACTGGCAGAATCCCCACATTGGATCCCTGACTTGTGGAGTGAGGGCTATTATGGTTAGAAAGGCCAAGTGGAATCCTTTAGAACTGCCCCTGCATAGCAAAATAGTAAATCAAAGGCAATACTGGATTCCTGGAGGGATTGCAGAGATTAGTGCCGCCATCAAGGATTTGAAGGATGCAGGGGTGGTGATTCCCACCACATCCCCATTCAACTCTCCTATTTGGCCTGTGCAGAAAACAAAAGGATATTGGAGGATGACAGTAGATTATTGTAAACGTAACCAGGTGGTGACTCCAATTACAGCTGCTGTCCCAGATGTGGTATCATTGCTTGAGCAAATCAACACTTCCCTTGGTACCTGGTATACAGTTGTTGATTTGGCAAATGATTTTTTCTCAATTGCCATTAGTAGGGACCCAGAAACTGTTTGCTTTCAGCTGGCAAGGCCAGCAGTATACCTTCACTCTCCTGCCTCAGGGGTATATCAACTCTCCAGCCCTATGTCATAATATTGTCCGCAGGGACCTTGATCATCTCTCCCTCCCACGAGACATCACACTGGTCCATTATATTGATGATATTATGTTGATGGACCTACTGAGCAAGAAGTAGCAAAGACTTTTATTGGTAAGGCATTTGCATGAGAGAGGATGGGAGATAAATCCAACAAAAATACAGGGTCCTTCCACCTCAGGGAATTTCTAGGTGTCCAGTGGTGTGGGGCCTGTCGAGATATCCCTTCTAAAGTAAAGGATAAGCTGTTGCACCTGGCCCCTCCTACGACCAAAAAGGAGGCACAACACTTAGTTGGCCTCTTCGGATTTTAGAGACAACACATTCCTCATTTGGGTGTGCTACTCCAGCCCATTTACCAAGTGACCAGAAAAGCTGCTAGTTTTGATTGGGGACCGGAACAAGTGGAGGCCCTGCGACAGGTCCAGGCTGCTGTGCAAGCTGAACTACCAATTGGGCCATATGATCCAGCAGATCCAATGGTGTTGGAAGTTTCAGTGGCAAACAGATATGTTGTCTGGAGCCTTTGGCAGGCCCCATAGAGGAATCGCAATGCAGACCCTTAGGATTTTGGAGCAAATCCTTGCCATCCTCTGCAGATAACTACTCCCCTTTTGAGAAGCCGCTTTTGGCTTGCTACTGTGCCTTAGTAGAGCCTCAAAGTTTAATCATGGACCATCAAGTTACCATGAGACCTGAGTTGCCTATCATGAGCTGGGTATTGTCTGACTCACCAAACCATAAAGTTGGGCATGTACAGCAGCACTCTATAATAAAGTGGAAGTGGTATATATGAGATAGGGCTTGAGCAGGTCCTGAAGGCACAAGTAAGTTACATGAAGAAGTAGCCCAAATGCCCATGGTCACCACCCCTGCCATGTTACCTTCTCTTTCCCAGCCCATAGCTTTGGCCTCTTGGGAAGTCCCTTACAATCAGTTGACTGAGGATGAGAAAACTCTGCACAATATGCAGGTACCACCCAAAAGTGGACAGCTGTGGCACTGCAGCCCTTTTCTGGAACATCCTTGAAGGATAGCAGTGAGGCAAAACCTCTCAGTGGGCAGAGATTCTAGCAGTGCACTTAGTTGTTCATTTTGCTTGGAAGAAGAAATGGCCAGAGGTGCGTTTGTACACTGATTCATGGGCTGTTGCCAATGGTTTGGCTGGATGGTCAGGGACTTGGAAGGAACATGATTGGAAAATTGGTGACAAGGACGCCTGGAAAAGAGGAATGTGGATAGATCTATCTGAGTGGGCAAAAAACATGAACATATTTGTGTCCCACATGAATACTCAGCAGAGGGTGACTTCATCGGAGGAAGAGTTTAATAATCAAGTGGATAAGATGACCCACTCTGTGACTAATGCTCAGCCTCTTTCCCCAGCCACTCCTGTCATTGCCCAATGGGCTCATGAACAAAGGGGCAATGAAGGTAAGGATGGAGGTTATGCATGGGCTCAGCAACATGACTTCCCCTCACCAAGGCTGACTTGGCTACAGCCACTGCTGAATGCCCAATCTGCAAGCAGCAGAGACCCACACTCAGCCCCCAATATGGCACCATTCCTCAAGGTGACCAGCCTGCTACCTGGTGGCAGGTTGAATACATTAGGCCACTTCTACCGTGGAAGGGGCAGTGCTTTGTTTTACCTGGAATAGACACATACTCTGGATATGGGTTTGCATTTCCAGCACACAATGCTTCTTCCAAAACTGCCATCTGTGGGCTTACCAAATGTCTTATCTACCACCATGGCATTCCACACAGCACTGCTTCTGATCAAGGGATCCATTTCACAGCAAATGATGTGCGGGAATGGGCACATGCCCATGGAATTCACTCATCTTACCATTTTCCCCATCACCCTGAAGCAGCTGGATTAATAGAATGATGGAATGACCTTTTGAAGACTCAACTATGGTGCCAACTAGGTGGCAAATACCTTGCAGGGCTGGGGCAATATTCTCCAGGAGACTGTGTATGCTCTAAATCAGTGTCCTCTCTATGGTGCTGTTTCTCCCATAACCAGGATTCATAGGTCCAGGAATCAAGGGGTGGTAATGGAAGTGGCACCACTCACTATTACCCCTAGTGACCCACTAGGAAAATTTTTGCTTCCTGTCCCTGCAACCTTAAGCTCTGCTGGTCTACAGGTTTTAGTCCCAAAAGGAGGAGTGCCTGCTACCAGGGAACACAACAATGATTCCATTGAACTGGAAGTTAAGATTGCCACTTGGCCACTTTGGGCTTCTCTTACCTGTGAATCAACAGGCAAAGAAGGGAATTACGGTACTGGCTGGGGTGATTGACCCTGACTCTCAAGGAGAAATAGGACTACATCTACGTAATAGGGGTAAAGAAGAGTTTGCCTGGAATGCAGGAGATCCTCTAGGGCGTCTCCTAGTACTGCCATGCCCTGTGATTAAAGTCAATGGAAAATTGCAACAAACTAATTCAAGCAGGACTAACAATGGCCCAGAATCTTCGGGAGTGAAAGTTTGGGTCACCCCACCAGGTAAAGAACCACGGCCAGCCGAAGTGTTTGCTGAAGGTAACGGGAACATGGAATAGGTAGTGGAAGAAGGTAGTGATAAATATGAACTTCAACCACATGACCAGTTACAGAAATGAGGACTGTAATAGTCATGAACCCTTTTTCCTTGTTTCTTTATGAGTATGATTGTATATGTACAGAAAATGAATTTCTTTGTTTTCTTCCCCAACCTTTTCCCCTATCATATTAAAAGTTGTATTAATTTCACATCATAATATTTAAGGATGCCAAGTTTAAGAGTGAATATTACCCAAGGACTTGCACCTTATTTTGTGGGGAATTAATGTGTTTCCGGTTGTACGCAGGGGATTTGAACATTGTTAGGCGGAAATACATATGTATGCTTGTCTGTTATTGTTTTTACTTAGAGACTAAGTATGGTTTAGGGTAATGTGTATGGTTGCTGAGTAGACAAGCGGTGGACTGTGATGGTTAAGTTAATGTGTGAACTCGGCCAGGTAATTGTGTCCAGGTGTTTGGTCCAGCAAGCACTGGGCTAATTGTAATACAAGAGCATTTATGGACTTTGATCACCAGTGAGTTTGCTACATGGATGGCTGATTACATCTGCATCAATCAGGGAGATTGCATCAGCAATGGGTGACGCTTTTATCCAATCAGTTGAATGCCTTAAAAGGGGAAGTGATTTCTACATTCAGAGAGAATTTCCCAGCTCATCTTTGGACAACCAGCTTCTCCCAGAAACTCATCATGGACCTTTCATTGGACTTTCATTGGAACCCCTTGTTTTCAGCCTGCCTGCAGAACCTGGACTTGTGCATCCCCATGGTTGTGTGAGAGACTCTTATAAAATCTCATATTATTTGACAGATATCTCCTGTTGATTCTGTTTCCCAAGAGAACTGTGACTAATACAGAGTCTAAGCCCTGGCTAGCTCACTGGTGACAGAAGGGACATAAAATTTCTTTTCATAAGAACAGGGTGACAGAAGGGACATAAAATTTCTCTTCATAAGAACAGGGGCTGATCACAGCTTTAGATTAGCAAATTTGGAATCACTGGGGGCCCAGCTCTGAAGGCAGCCATTGTATCAACATGCCCTAGACAAAGGCAGTGGCATCCATTGTTCAGCCAATCCCATGGGGCCATGGCAGTAGAGATAGGAAGATGCTGTAATTCCTCAGGGCTGCAGAGGACAATTAGCTGAAAGGCTACATTTGACGGACAGCCATGAAAGCTCAGCTTTGTGGAGTCATAGGAGAAGCTCTTGGCACCCATCCTGATCTCCTCCTCAGGACACCTTGAAAGCATTCTGTGTCCCCTGCATGGGTCCCTGGCCCTGGGAAATACCAACTTGGGAAAGTCCTCTCTGTGGTGCTGTTATCCCAAAATTCACCCTACAGGCAAAAGCAGCTTGAGACAACAAATGTTGTGTAAAAATCTATAGAGGTGAACAGTGTGGGCAAAGGCCTGCCAGCTTCAAACAAATGGGAGAGGGAGGTCTGTTTCCTTGGAACCAGAGGGTGCAGCCAAACTCCTGTAAACAGGAGAACTCCAAAAGAACAATGAGCAAAATCCCAGACAAGACAGAGGGCTTAGAAGACAGGGAAAACTATGCACACTGCATTTGCCTTGGGCAGACCTTCGTGAGAGGAAGGTGAAGCTCAAGAAAATCTTTGTCTTATTACTCGCTAAAAACAAAATCAAGAAACAGACATCTCAAAATGTTCACTGTGTAACAATAGAGTCCAAGACAAACAAAGAAATAGGAAATGGGCCATTCAAGGGAAGCAGATAAAAATCCAGAAAACACCAATGATGAAATAAAAAATGTGGACATACCAAAGAAAGCCTTTTAAAAATGATCTTAAAAATGCTCAAGTAGATGAAGAAAAATACAGAGAAAGAACTAAAGGCTACCAAGAAAACAATGAATGAGTAATATGAAAGACTAAGTAAAGAAACAGAAATTTTAAAAGGAACCAAACAGAACTACTGGAATCGAAGACCACAATAAATGAAATAAAAAATGCCCTTGAGGATTTCAATAACAGATTTTTGTTGGCAGAAGAAAGAATCAGTGAACTTGAAGACAAGACACTTGAAATGAGTCACATGTAGGAGCAGAGAAAAAAGAAATATTAAAATGGAAAATAACTCAAGATACCTCTGGGACACCATCAAGCACACAAATATACACATTGTGGAAATCCCAGAAGAAGCAAAAAGAGATATAAGGACAGATAAAGGATTATTCAAAGAAATAATGAGAGACAACCTCCCAAACTTAGCAAAAGATGTGAATATGCACACCCCAGAAGCCCAGAGAACACCAAACAGGAAAAACATGAAGAAAATTACACCTTTTCATATATTAATCACACTATCAAATGCAGAGGACAATCGAGTTTCGAGTTTTCAAAGCTGCAAGAGAAAAGCAACTTGTTTCATGCATGGGAGTGCCAATTAGATTGAGTGCTGATTTCTCATCAGATACCATGGAGGCAAGAAGGCAGTGGGCTGAAATACTTAAAGTGCTGAAGGAAAACAACTGCTAGCCAAGGATTTTATGTCCAGCAAGACTTTCTTTCAAAAATGAGAGAGTCAGCCACTGTGGGGGAGGGGGCACTAAAGGCTGCATCTGCAGCCACGGCTTTTGTTGTGGACCCCCTGGGGAGGGAGACAGGGCCAGCAATCACTGTCCACACAGATGGAGTCCACCACCTTCCTTCTCAATTTGACTCTGAAAGAAGAAGAGGAAGAAGAGATTCAGAGGCAGGAACTGGAGGATTGGCACATGGATATGAAAAAACTGGAAATTCACTCAAAGGGAGGCTGGGTGTTGGCCCTATTTGATGAGGTGGCATATATTTTTCCAAAGAGGAATGAGAAGTTTTGACAGACCATCAAATGTCCCTCTATATAATTACCATTCTCTAAGACAGACATGATCACTCAGCTGGAAGGGTAGAAAGAGCCTCAGAATTCTGATGAATGGCAGCTCCAGGGATGAAATTTCACAGAAAATGAAGAGTATGATGTGAAGCCTCTAGATTGGGCAGGCCCAATGAATACCACCTTCCAGTTTTCTCAGGCTTGGCATCTTGACAGCTTTGGCTTCTGCCTGCCTCAGGACATCACAGACTTGCCTGAGTGGAGTGAAGGGTACCCCTTCTACATGGCCATGGGCTTTCCAGGGTATGACCTTTCGGCCAATGATATGGCTGGGAAGTTTCAGTTCAACCAGGGTATGCCCCACAGCTATAATGCAGGGTTCAAGTTAATGGTGGTGGAATATGACAAGAGCACCAACAACTGCCAGCTTGTCAAACAATTTGGAGTATGGGGAGAAAATGTCCTAGAATGGTGCAAAATGAAACTGCAGCTTCAAAATGTCCATGTCATGAGGCAGGCATTCCGAGGCCCAAAGAATGGGAGGTTTGCTCTGGTGGACCAGTATGTGGCCAAATATGTCAGGTACATGCAGGCCAAAGGTGATCCTATCACCAGGGAGGTGATGCAGCTGAATACTTTTTAAATTGCCCAGGAAATGACTATTCCAAAGGAAGTGTTCAAAGCAAGCTTGGGTTGGTGTGGGAGAATGATGAGGAGGTATGACCTGTCTTTGAGACATAAAGTTCCTGTGCCTCCACACCTGCCTTAAGACCAGGCCAAGAAACTTGTCACTTACCAGCAGAGTATCTTGGCTCTGAAGAGGGCACATGTATATGAGGTGGCTCAGACAGAAATGCAGATGAGATTCCAATTTGTTTAGAGGTGTCATCATGGGTGACTGTTGACAACCAGGAAGAAAAGCCCATCTTGGTCAAGACATCAAGAAGGGAAAAACTGACAATCAAGCAATGCTTGGCATCTTGGCTGATGGGAAGAAATTATATCTGTACATCATTTTGAGGGGAAGTGTGATGGAGATCCACTGCTACCAGTATGGATGGATGACTGAGGACTTGATGCAGGACTGGTTGGAAGTGGTATGGAGATGGAGGACTGGCATGGTGTCCAAGCAACCAGGGATGCTGGTCTTAAAAGGTTTCTGGGGACATGCCACTGACTTTGTGAAGAGATCAATGGAAAGCCTGACCACTGATATGGTTATTATCCCAGGGAGACTGACCTCATAGCTTCAGGTGTTGGATGGTGGTCTACAAACTGCTGAATGACAGAGTGCTTGCTCAGTACTCTGACTGGCATCTGGCTGGGAACCTGGTGCTGAGCTCAACCAGGAATGTCAAGAAGTTACTCCTTGTCCTCTTTCTGGATTGAGTCATGGTCTCGTGGAATAGCATCTCATGTGATTCCATTGTCCAAAGGCTCAAGAGGTGCCACATCTGCCACAATTTGGAAGATGAAGATGATGTCCTGTGGGAAATTGAGAGTGAGTTGCCAGAAGAGGAGAACCATCAAAATAATGTGACACTGAAGGCGTGACTGAGAGCAACTGAAGGAAAAGTTCAGCAAATGGAACTATGATTGAAACAACTGGTGAGGAAAATCCTAAAGAAGAAGATTCCTGGAAGTGTGGATGCACAGAGAATAGCAGGAAAAGGCCATGGTGCTCCCAACAGCAGTCTGTACATTCCATCCTGAGACAGCCCAACCCCATCCCATGTCTGTGAGGTGTCAGAAAAGTTTTGGACACTCATCAGTGACATGATTAGAAAAGAAACTGCCCCATTTCATGTTGTGGAGATTACTCCGTGTATCCATCAAAAGGAACCTGTAAATATGA
Organism: Cabassous unicinctus; assembly: GCA_029593785.1. Classification (NCBI taxonomy): domain Eukaryota; kingdom Metazoa; phylum Chordata; class Mammalia; order Cingulata; family Chlamyphoridae; genus Cabassous; species Cabassous unicinctus. The sequence continues at coordinate 14,417 of JAQZBX010012572.1, read as the reverse complement.
ATGAACAGATGTATTTTCTGGAGAAGAAGCTTTTTGTTTAACACCAAGAGCTCATACAGGCATAACTCTACCAGTGTCCTTTCTACGAAGAAAACCCCCAGTTAATGTTTTATTCTGCCTTTGAAAATGCATCCCAGAATAGAACCTGTCCTTTCACGGGTCAAAACTTCATAGGCTTTGTAGAAATATTGTGTCACTTATATACACTTGGTACTTATGCATTTCCCCTTTAGGAAAAATGAAATACTAGTGATAACAGCAAAATTAAGACATAGTGGCCTGGTGCCAGCGGATGGCTTTTCTCTACATAAACTGGGTTAGTGTTGAAAGATACATATTTTTTAAAAACCATGCTATTTTATTTATCTTCCCAGTCTGGGTGGCAGCTTGACTTTTTGGGTTTCATTTAATGGTCCTATTTTTTTTTCATTATTATTATATTTAATGATAGGGAAGTATTTAGTACACAAGCTCTTCTGTTTCTCAGGCTGCCTGCAGAAGAAGTCACCATAAATTATCTGCTGTCTACTTGGTACAAGGCCCATTGACTCATCTGATACTTGTTTTGTTACTTTCTTTAATATTTTTATCACAAGGGTGGTGGGTGGGCTTAGACCTTTAGCCACAGCTCTTCCATGATGTTTAATCTCCTTCTACCCTACAGGAATAGTTTAAAGTGGTCACTGAATTTTTGCACTATAGTAATTTGCATTCCCACATAAGTCAAATGTTATGAAACATTCCTTCAAAGCTATCTGTGCTACAAAACATGCCAGAACCTCATAAACAAAGCCATTGCTAGAAATGTCACTCCATTATCAAATCTGGGAACAAGGTACCATAACCACTGTTCCTTCTTGTAGACTCATATAGCCTGTATATCAGAAACTATTCTTTACATCTTAAACCACTTATTTCTATCAGGTACTCCCTGCTAGTGATTCACCTTTCCAATTTTTAAAACCAGTTTTTCCTCAAGGGAGGAAATTTCACTTTTTTAACTTCCAGTGTCTGATTAACTTTCAATTTTTGAATTGTTTTTCATTTGCTCTTACCTGTGCAATATTCTTTGTCATCTAAGATGGCATCTAAACCCAGCTACTTTCCATTCCAGAAGTTTCCATTCCCTACAGTTCTACTTAATTTATCTTCCACTGACCGAGTTCCTGGCTCTTTTCTCTTTTTATGTTCTATTTCACTTGATTTGGGAGCTTAAAGTTTTTTTCAAGAACTGAAATTTTACGTTCCTGCATTTGGGCCATTTTTAGCTTTCTGATAAGAATAGAAAATGGATTCAACTCCTGTTTCATTCCACCAACAACTCCTTGAGTCTCATCAACTGACAGATGATGCCTTACAGGTTGCATAGCACTGGAACTTTCTTAAAGTTATGGCTCTGTTGTTATTTTTTTTCCTGGGCTCATTCTTCTACTGATTTATGATCTATGCTTAACAGATCCCTGGTACAACTGTTTTGCAGAATGACTATTACCCTAGAGCTACTATAGCACATCTTAAGACATAGTTGTACCCCTAGTAGGTAGAAACTGACCCCAACAATAAACTTTGATAGTAAAGAAAATAAATGACAGAGAATAAGACTTTCTTAGATAAACAAAAGCTGACAAAGTTCACCACCACCAGACCTACCGTACAAGCAATGCTAAAGGGAGCTCATCAGACTTGAAGGAAAGGGCATTAGACAGTGATTCAAAGCAACATAAAAATAAAGACCTCCAGTAAAGGTAACCATATGTGTAATTATAAATGCCAATACCATTGTATGTTTTGGTATATAACTCCACTTCTTTCTACTGGTGCTAAATTTCAAATACATAAAATGTAATGATAAATCTAAACTTTTGGGCTTACAATATACAATGATATGAGTTGTATGGTAGTTTAAAGCTTTTGTAGACCCCAGAAAATTATGTTCTTAAAGGTAATCCATTCTTGTGTGTGTGAACCTATTGTAGGTGGGGTCTTTTGATTAAATTGCTTCAGTAGGGTGTGATCGAGGGTAGGTTTTAATCCTCTTACCGAAGTCTTTTATCACAAAGAAAAAAGCTGCAGAGACAAAGAAAAGACCCAGGAACACAGAGACGAACCGGCACAAGCTGAGAAAGAAAGCCACAAGAGCAAGAAGCTGAAATCAATGGAACCCAAGAGAAACAAAGCCACAGAAAGAGCAGCAAAAAACTGAAATCAATGGGACCTAGAGGAGAAGGCAGAGATAGGCAGTTGCCACCATGTACCTGATTGCCTGCAGTTGCAGCTCAGAGAAAAAGCATCTCCTGACGATGCCTTGATTTGGATACTTTCATGACCTCAGAACTGTAAGCTTATAAGTTAATAAATTCCCATTGTAAAAGTCAATCTATTTCTGGTACTTTGCCTTGGCAGACTTTAGCAAAATAAAATAAGTGGTTACAAGTACAAAGAAGATGGTGTGGGGACAAAAGAGTATAGAAAAAGTATATGTGCATGCTATTGAAGTTAAGTTGGTATATCAAACCAAATATGATCAATATTAACTTAGGATGTTAATTTTTAATCCCATGGTAACCACAAAGAAAATAGATAGAAAATATATCCAGATATAAATGAGAAGGCATTCAGTAAGTTTCAACACATAAACATAAAATAAATACAAAAGTAAGCATTACTGGAAGTTAGGGACAAAAAGGTATAAGACTTACAAAGACTAACTTGCAAAAAGGCAGAAGAAAGTCCTATATTATAAGTAGTGACTTTAAATGTAAATGGATTCAACTCTTCTATCAAAAGGAAAAGACCAGCAGAATGGATAAAGAAGTATGACCCAACTATATGCTGTCTGTATGACACTTACCTTAAATTCGAAGATATAAGTAGGTTGAGGGTGAAAGGATTCAAGTAGTAACTAAATGAGTGCTGGGGTGGTTGTACTAATATCAGATAAAATAGACTTTTAAGTCAAAAGCAGTTATGAGGGACAATGATTGTCATTACATACTGACAGAAGAGACAATACAACAAAAAGATATAACAACCATAAGTATATATACACCTAAGAGAAGAGACCCAATATATATGAAGAAAATACTGACAGATTTGAAGGGAGAAAATGATAGTTCTACATTAATAGTAGGATACTTTAATAAACCAATCTCAATAATGGATAGAAGATATAGTCAGAAGATAAATGAGGAAGTATAAGACTTGAATGATATTCTAAACCAACCAGACCTAACAGACATATATAGATACTGAACCCAACAAAAACAGAATACACATTCTCTTTGAGTGCTCATGTGTCATTCTCCAGGAGAAATCATGTATTACAAATAAAGACTCAATAATTTAAATGTATTGAAATCTTACAATGCATATTCTCCAACCACAACAGAATGAAATTAGACATCAATAACAGAGGGAGAAAAGGAAACTTCACAAATATGTAGAAATTAAGTTACATACTTTTAACTAATCAATGGGTTAAAAAGGAAATCAGAAGCAAATTAGGAAATATCTTGAGAAAAATTAACATACATTGTAACAAAACTAACAGGATGCAGTGAAGGCAGTACAGAGAGGGAAATTCATAGCTATAAAAGCCTACTTTATAAAAGAAGAAAAAAATCAAATCAGAGACCTAACCTCAAAACTGGAAGAACTAGAAAAGAAAGAGCAAACTATACCCAAAGTGAGCAGAAGGAAGGAAATAACAAAGATTAGAGCAGAGATAAATGAAATATAAAACAAACAAAAAAATAGAATCAATAAAAATGAAAGTTGGTTCTTAGAAAAGATAAATAAAATTGACAAACATTTAGCTGGACTGAGGAAGAGAAAAAGAGAGAGGATACAAATAACAAAAATCCAAAATGAAAAGTGGGGTGTTAATACCAAGCCCACTGGAATAAAAAGGACTATAAGAGGATATTATAAACAACTGTGCACCAATCAATTAGATAACCTAGATGAAAGGAACAAATTCTTAGAAGCACACAAACTATCTGCTTTGACTCAGGAAGAAATAAAATATCTCTATAATTCATTTATTAGTAAAGAGATGATTCAGAAATCAAAAACCTTCCAGCAAAAAAATCCCCGGGCCAAACACGTACAGGTGAATTCATTCCAAGAATTATTTACGATTTTGCACAAACTCTTCCAAAATATTGATGAGGAAGAAATACTCCCTAAATCATTTTATGAGGCCAGCATCACCCTCATCATAAAGCCACATAAAGATACCACAAGATAAGAAAACTACAGACCAATATCTCTTATGAATATAGATGCAAAAATCCTCAATAAAATATTAGCAACCCTAATCCAACAGCATGTAAAAAGAATTATACATCATGATCAAGTGGGAGTTTATCTCTTGTATATAAGGTTGGTTCAGCGTAAAGAAATCAATTAATGTAATACACCACATTAACAGAATAATGGAAAAAAGCCACATGATCATTTAATTAATGCATAAAAGACATTTGACAAAATCCAATGCCCCTTCCCTTCATGATAAAAACACTTAGAACACTAAGAAACTTCTGCAACATGACAAAAGGCATTGCTTTAATTTGCTAAGGGCTCCCAATGCAAAATACCATAAATGGGTTAGCTTTTATAATGGGAATTTATTAGGGTAAAAATCTTACATTTCCGAGGCTGTGAGAATGTCCAAATCAAGACATCATCAAAGATGCTGTCTCACCAAAGGTCAACTGCTGGTGATCCTGAACTCCCGCATGTGGCAAGGCACAATGGTGGCTGGTCTCCGCTTTCTCCTCCTTTTAAGCTCATTTTCTCTCCAAGCTCAGCTGTGGGAAATCAGGCATATGACTCATCTCTCCTTGGGCAATGTCTTTAGCTTCAGACTACTCTGCTGATTATAGCCTCTGGCCTTTTCTCAGCCTCTTGGGGTTTCTCTGTCTTTCTGTGATTGTAGGTGATTCTGGAGTCCTCTCTCACATGGCAGGGTAAAATGGAAGCTCTCTTTCTCTGTGTGTCTCTGCTTTTAGTTTTCACTTATATAAGACTCCAACGAGAGGACTAAGACCCACCCTGGGCCATACAATCTAATAAAAGTCCCTCAATTAAAGTGATTTAATCTAAAGTGAGCTATTCAAAAGGTCCCTTAACCAAATCTAACCAAAAGATCCTAAGCACAATAGACTCACACATACAGGTGTGGGTTAGCTTAAGAGCATAAATTTCTGGGGTCCACAAAAGACTCAAACTAGGACAAGCATATATGAAAAGCCAACAGCTAACATCCTACTTAATGGTGAAAGACTGAAAGCTTTCTGTCTAAGATCAGGAATAAGACAAGGATGCCCACTGTCACCACTGTTACTCAACAGTGTACTGGAAGTTTAAGCCAGATAAATTGGCAAGAAAAATAAATAAAAGGCATGTAAGTTGGAAAGGAAGAAGTAAAACATTCCCAGTTTGTAGATGATATTATCCTATATGCAGAAAATCCTGAAAAATCCACAGCAAAGCTCCCATAGCTAGTAAATGAATTTAGCAAAGTGGTGGGGTATAAGATACATACCCCCAAATCCATAGTGTTTCTATACACAAGCAATAAACAATTGGAAGAAGAAATCTAGAAAATAATTCCATTTATAATAGTAACCAAAAGAACCAAATATCCAGGAATAAATCTAACCAAGTCAGCCAAAGGGGTGGTGATGCAAAGTACCAGAAATCTGTTGAGTTTTATAAAGGGGATTTATTTGGAGTAAAAGCATACAGTTACATGGCCCTAAAGAGTCCAACTCAAGGCTAGTTTCTCACCAAACTCTGTTGCCACATGGTTGAAGCAAGATGGCAGGCAGTCTCTGCCTGGTCTCTCGGGTCTTCTTTGCTGTTCAGCTACTCTGTTCTCTTCTGCTTCAAACTGTCAGGCAAATGGCTCATCTCTCTTCCTGGGACTTTAGCTGTTTGATCCTTCTCCTTTCTGTCACATGGCAGGACCAAAATGCCCAAGTTCTCTCCTCTTCCATGTATCTTCTTGAGCATATGCATGCTTATATCAGCCCACCAAGGGGACAGGGACCCAACCTGAATGACGACCTACTGAAGTGGTCAAATCAAAGCCTAAATCTTAGCAGGTAATTTAATCAGGACATATCAGCTGAATCTAATGCATTCAAAGGGTATCACACCCAGAGGAACAGATTAGTTTACAAACATAATCTTTCTTGGGAGGATTCATAAATAATCTCAAACTGCCACACCAAGGATGTAAAGGACTTACACACAGAAAACTGCAAAACATTGCAAAAACAAATCAAAGAAGACCTAAGTAAATGGAGGATATTCCATGCTTATGGATTGGAAGACTAAATATCATTAAGATGTCAGTACTACCCAAAGTGATTTATAGATTCAACATAATCCTGATAAAACTTCGAACAACAGTCTTTGCAGAAATGGATAAACAAATCAACAAATTTCTGTGGAGGTGTAAAGGGACACAAATAGCTAAAGCTGTCTTGAAAAAGACAAATGAATTTGGAGGACTCACACTTCCCATTCTTAAAACTTATTGCAAAGCCACTGTAATCAAAGCAGTGTGGTGCTGGCACAAGACAGATATATAGACGAATTGAATTGAGAGCTCAGAAATCAACCCTCAGATTAATGGCCAACTGATTTTTCACAAAGAGGCAAAGGCCACTCAATTGGCAAAGAACAGTCTCTTAACAAATGGTGCTGGGAACACTGCCTCCATTTGCAAAAAAAAAATAGTAGGACCCCCTACCTCACACAGTAGCAGTTTGATATGGTTTATGAATTCCAAAAATAGATATTGGATTATGTTTGTAAACTTACCTGGGCATGATTAAATTATGATTAGGGCTTTGATTGGGCCACGTTAGTAGGACGTTGAGTACCCGCCCCCTTGGTACATTGGGGCTCACAGATAAAACTGCACCGCAGAGAAAGAAGTTTTGATGTTGGAGTTCTGATGCTGAGGTTTGAGCTGGAGCCCAGGAAGTGAACACATAGGAGAAGAACACAGAGAAATAGGGATGCCTCTTAGACATGACAGAAACCCTGGAGAGAGAGACAGAGTCATTCGCCTGAGAGTCTACAGCTGGCCTTGTGGAGAGAGCAGAGGCACTGAGCCCAGAGACAAGCAAGCCCCAGGAAGAGAGGAACCCAGGAAGATTGAACACCAATGTTCATAGTGGTATTATTCACAATTGCCAAAAGATGGAAGCAGCCCAAGTATCAATCAACCAAAGAATGGATAAACAAAATGTGGTATATACAAATGATGGAATTTTATTCAGCTGTGAAAAGGAATGAAGTCCTGATACATAGAGCAGCATGGATGCACCTTGAAGACATCATGTTGAGTGAAATAAGTCAGACACAAAAGGGAAGATATTATATGATCTCACTGATTTAAAACAATCAAAACAAGCAAACTCATCGCATTTGAATCTAGACTATAGGTTACCAGGGTATGGGGTGGGGATAGGAAATGGAAGTTAAATCTTAAAATGTGCAGAGTTCCTATTTGGAATGATGGAAGTGCTTCTGTAATGGATGGTGGCAATGGTAGCACAAAACTGTAAACACAATTAACAGCACTGAAATGTATATCTGAATATGATTAAAAGAGGAAATATTGTATTGCATTTATGGTAGCAGAATAAAATTTTTTAAAAACCATGGAACTATACTGCACAAACAGGGAACCCTAACTTAACCCATGGACTTTAATTAATAACACAATTATAAAAATGTGCTATCATCAATTGTCACAAATGTTCCGCACCAATGCAATATATTATTGGTGGTGGCGTGGTGTGATGGTTGAAGCTATAATGGACCCCAGAAAAGTACGTCCTTTTTATGCTATGTTATGTTATGTTATGTTATGTTATGTTATGTTATGTTATGTTATGTTATGTTATGTTACTTTAAAATATAGAGTTCTTAAAGTTAATCATTCCTGTGGGTGTGGACCCATTGTGAGTAGAATCTTTTGAGGAGTAGAATCTTAAGTTAAGATGTGACCCAGCTCATCCAGGACAGGTCTTAATCCTCTTAGTGGAGTTCTTTATAAGAGAATGAAATTCAGACGAAGAAAAAGAGAAAGCTACGAAAGAAGCTGGAAGCAACAAAACTTGAAAGAGAAGGGCCAGCAGACGCTGCCATGCTCCTTGCCATGTAACAGATGAGTCCAGGGTAGCCGGCAGCCAGTCTGCAGGAAAAAAACTTCGCTTGATGATGGCTTGATTTGGACATTTTCATGGCCTTTGAACTGTAAGCATGTACGCTAACACATTCGCATTGTAAAAGCCAACCAATTCCTGAGACATTGCTTTTGGCAGCCTAGCAAACTAGAGCAGGTAGTGTATGGAAATCTTTTATTTTATGCATGATTTTTCTGTAAACACATAACTTCTTTAATTAAAAAAATCAAAATAAAAAATAATGTGATTGTTTATAGAATAATAGATTTTTCTTTACTAATATCCATGTTTAAGGGGAAAAAGGAAATAAGCCGTCAGTACTCCTGTTGTTGAGTGTTACTGACCACTGAGTTTGTGGGGATAAAAGGGTCAAGATGAAATCTCTGTATTTTGCATAAATTATATTTTGCAAACATGCCTTTCTTCTAACTACATAAAACAACTTGGCAAGAGGAAAACCACTGTGGAGCAATCTGAGGAATGGTTACCCTGCCTCTAGTTTCGTGAAGTCTAATGATAGAAAGAAGTAAACAGACAAACACTACCAAATAAACCTGGAGAAGTTAGTAACATAAGACTTGCACAGAATTCAGCATAAATCACAAATGTGGTTATGGAGTAAATATCCTATATTAATTACTTGTCTATTAAGTTTTTTTCTTATAGAAAGTAAAGGAAACATCATGGCTTTGCCAATAGACCCCAAAATAAATAGATATTTGGAGACACTATTATATTTGATTTCTGCGAAACGCAACACAGAATAACAGAATCTCTAAGATTTATACTTTTACAAAGTAGCCTTACATTGGTATTGTAAGATTTTGAATTTAGAAATTTCTGGTATTTCTGTTGCAATATTTAATTGTGACACTGATATGCGTTTCCTCAATTACTCAAAAAATTAAACACCTTTTTATCTGTTTATTTGGCTAACTTCTCTTCTGAAGTATTTGTTCAAAATTTGTGTATTTTTCCACTTGATTATCTTTTTCCTTCTTATTGATGTGTAGGAATTTTTTATATATCCTGAATAAAAGGTTCTCGACAGCTGTCTGCATTGCAATATCTTCTCCCACTCTATAGTTAAGTCTTTTTGCTTTCTAAAAGGTATCTTTTGTTAAACTGAGGCTGTTAATTTTAATGAACAATTAAAATATTTTTATTATTCATCTTTTTGTATTATTCTTAAAACGTTCTTCTCCCCAAAGTCTTTAGTGTCTTATATCATTTTCTAGAAACATTATTCTTTTGCCTATTACATTTAGGAAACTACACCTGTAATAGCTTTTGGTGAACAGTGTGAGATGAGTCAAATTTCTTTTTTAAAAAATACGATACTAAATATCCCAGTAGCAGTAATTGAAAAAAGATATGCAATGTTAGCTTTGTAATAAATAAAACGTCCATATGTTTATTTCGATTTCCAAACTCTGTATTGTTTTTCTTTGGCCAGTATATCTATCTTTGTACCAATGTCATGCTTTAACTGCTAAAGCTTAAAGTCTAACCATGAAAGCAAGTCCAACATTATTAAGAGTGCATTGGCTATATTGACCCTTTGCTTTCTTTATGAATTTTATAATTAATTTGTAATGTTCCATAAAAAATATGTTGAGATTTGCATGGGATTGCTTTGAGTTTTAATATCAACTTGGGTAAAATGGATATTTTTCCAATACTGAATCTTTCAAACCAAAAACATGGAATGTCTCTCCATTTATTTATGAGCTGTTTAGTTTCTCTCAAAAATATTTTATAATTTTCAGTAATGAGACCTCACATATTACCTTTTAGAGTTATAGTTAGCTATTTTATATTCTTTGATGCTGTTTTACTCAGTACTTATTATTAGATAAATGTTACTGAATTATATCATAATTCAGACAAGGGAAAAATTCATAAGTACAGAGCTCCATGGCTATTTATACTCTCAACATGCTTATATAATATGAAAACAGATCAAGAAACAATATAATCAGCACCCCAAAATCCCACATCAAGCCCCATTCCAGGAAATTTCATGACTTCTAAATCAAAAATTAATTTTGCTTGTTTTAAAGGCTTATGTAAATAGAATCGTTGGAAATATACTCTCTGGTGCTGAGGCTTCTTTCACTCAAGATTTATTTTTACAATTCATCCATGTTTGTATTTATAGCTTGTTCTTTCTCATCGAAGTATACTATTCTGATAAAATAAATACTTAGCACAATTTATTTTTCCAGTTTACTATGTATGGACAATTTGGATTGTCTCTCACTTTTAGCCACTATAAATTGTGCTGTTATGAACATTGTTTATTTTTTCTGTTTTTTTTTTTTTTTTTTTTTTTTTTTTTTTTTTTTTTCTTTTTTGGCTGTTAGGAATAGTACTGTTAATAACATCTGATAAAGGTCTTTTAGTGGGTTTATATGTGTTTCTGTAGGAGTAGAATACTGGATCACAGGCTATATGGATATGCAGATTTAGTCCATACTTCCAAACTGTTTTCCAAAATGGTTTTACCAGTTTGCATTCTCACCACAGTGTATAAGATTTCCAATTATACTACATCCTTGCCAAAACTCAGTATTATATGTCTTTTTCATTTTAGCCATTGTTGTGTGTGCAGAGTAGTATTTCATTGTGTTTTTAGGTTGCATTTAAAGACAAATATGTTGAACAACTTTTTATTTGCTTATTAGACATTTATTGTCCTTTTTGAGAAGTATTTATTTGAGCATTTTGACACTTTTTTTTTTTTTGGATTTGAAGGTGTTACTTATTCAGAGTATAATTCATTTGTTAACTTCATGTTTTAAAAATATATTCGCTCATGTTAATGGGGGGGGTGTATAGGAGCACTGTATTTTCTGCATGATTTTTATGTAAACCTAAAACTTCTGTAATAACAAATACATTAAAATATATCTTCTCCCACTCTGTGCCTTTCCTTTTTACTTTTTAATGATTTCTTCTGACAATTTTTTAATATGAATGTAGCATAATTTATCATTTTTCCCTTTATAATTAGGGAATTTATTTACTATTTTAAAATTCTATGCCCATCTCAAGGTTATAAAAAATTCCTCATGTTTTCTTTTAAAAAACTTACTGTTTTTTCTTTGATATTTACATCTACTCTCCATGTAGAATTGAAGTCTGTATATTGTGGGAGTCGGTAGCATTTACTGAAAAGACTATTCCACTGCACTCCTTTATCACCTTTGTCATAAATGAGATGGCTGCATATGTGTGGGTCTGTTTTTTGCTTTCTCTATTCTGGCTTGCTGGCCAATACAATAATATATTAATTGCCCTAGCATCCATTTCCTCTGCACCCCGCCCCATCATTTTCTTTTTCTGAGATTCATTCTGGATATTTTCTTCTAACTTTCACAGTTTACTAATCCCCTTTTCAAAAAGTTAGTCTAAGGGAGCAGAGGTAGCTCAAGTAGTTGAGCTGCTTTCCATGAACAAGGTCCCAGGTTAGATCCCTGGTACCCCCTAAAAACAAAACAAACAAACACACAAATGGCAAAAAAAAAAACCATCTCGGGGAAACCAGTGTAGCTCAGTGGTCAAGCTTCCCAAAAATGAGGTCCTGGGTTCAATCTCCGGCCCCGGCACAGAAAAAAAGTTAGGTCTAACCACCTGTTAAATTCATCTCTTGAGTTCTTAATTGTAATGATCACATTTTTACTTTCTGTAATGTATTTTTAACATCTTTTCTGTAGCTTCTAGTTCTATTCTTAAATTTTCAATAATCTCCTTGAACACAGCATTTTTTAAAATTTAAAATCTGCATCTGACAACTGCAGAAACCTGAAACTCCTCTTTCTGCTCATTCTGCCTCATGCTGTTCAACCTCTTTGTGTGCCTGGTCAATTTAATTTTAAGATATAGTCATTACATGTGAAAAATAATAAGAAACCCAAATTGACGTTCTCTAGAGATCATAGGGTTTTTCCTTCTGTCGGATGTGTGACTCTAGAAGTCAGAGATCTGTTTAATGGGATTTCGGTGATTGAGATGATTCAAAGCTGAGCTTTTCTATCTCTGTGAGGCCAGATGATTTCCTACTCATCTCTTTCAGAGTACAGGTTGTTTAGTGGCACCATATACACCCCCATAGATCCTGTACTCCAACTTTTATTCTTATTACCAAAGGCTTTAATAGCCTTCCTGCTCTCAGTCTGGATCCTTGGTAACAATGTAGCTCTTCTGCATCTTTAAGCAGATTATTTTATTCACATTTTTCTAGGTTTTCTAGATTTTGCTCAGTGGTCTATAATTACTGGAAACAGAACTCTTTCTGGGATACTTTTTAAGTTATTTTTCTAAATAAAACATGTTTTCTCCCTAAAAATAATAATGTTGTAAGGTGTTCAGGCATTAACAAGTAATTCTGCCTCATTAGTCATAAAGTACCTGATTGAAGGAATCCTACTTAGTTGCTACGTCTAAAACCTGCCAGCCTCTTTCTTAAGTGTAAATCAATCTTTAGTTATTATGTAAAGCTTTAAGATCCCTTAAGCAGGGAAAATGTACAAAATTTGACTCCACAAAGGGAAATTTTAGGTGACTTTGCATAAAAGGTAGCAGAAAGCAGGTCCTACAAAGGTTTGAGTTGATGGCATAAATCACACATTCATAAAAAGGCTATGGGGCTGCCCAAGATTCATGAACGAATATACTAGGCCAGGTTGAGATAGTGGGAAAAAGAAGAGACTACCCTTGACATTCACCTAGGGAGTTTTGAGGGGAGGATGGCCAGAGGTGGTGAACTTTTGGGTTGTATATTCAGAATTCTGCTTGTGTTTTAGCTCTAAATGGTGGCTCTTCTCCTCAATTAGGAAATTAATGCTTAAAATCTGCAATAAATAAAACAACCTCTTTTGAATTTAGATTTTAAGGTTCCCTCAGCAGTTGGGAATTAGCCTAGGAGAGCATCATAAGAGAACAAAAGTTTCAGGAATTGGAATGGCAAAGAGCTTTAGTGAGCTCTTGGGAAGTCTAGAACTAACTGGTGGGAATAGAAGGTGTTATGTTAGGGAGGGCTCAGCCATAACTATTGTTTTGTTATCATAAAGGCATGCCCACATCTGCTCTATTCTTCTTCAAGCTAAAAGGCAAGGACTGACCTGTTGACAATAATGTAAGTGGATAATTACTATAAAAGAGGTGAATAAGAAACTCCAGTGAAACTAGTGGGGCATGTCTGAGTTTGTTCATAAATCGACTGCCTCTCACACAATCATTTTTAGAGCATTTTCATTATTCCAATAATAATAATAATAAACAAAAAACAAACAATAACAGCAAAAAACTCATCACCTCTCAATCTCTCTGTGCTTCCCTTGCCGTACATAGCTGCTATTCTGTTTCTACCCCTTTAGTTTATTTGTATTTATATTTTGTAAAAACAGTCTTATAGATGCAATATCACCCATATTGGTATTTTACATGAGGTTCCATTATGTAACCCATATACTAGCTCTGCAAGTTGCAAACACCATGATGTGCTTTCACCATTTTTATTCATTTCCAAAGATTTACAAACAACCTTTTTACCAACTCTGCACAGATTAACCCTCAGCTTTCCATTCTCTACCTTCTTTCTATTTTCTGGTGACCTATATTCTAATTATTAACTCCATGAGTTTACACAATATATTTTGTTCATAACAGCAAAATCATGCAGTATTTGTCCTTTTGTGTATGGTTTGCTTCACTCAACGTAATATCTTCCAGGTTAATCCATGTTGTCATATGCTTCACGACTTCATTTCTTCTTACTGCTGCATAATATTCCATCATGTGTATACCCCACAATTTGTTTATCCATTCATCAGTTGATGGACACCTGGGTTGTTTTCAACTTTTGACAATCGTGAATAATGCTGCTATGAAATTGGTGAGCAGATGTCTGTTTGTGTATCTGCTCTCAGTTCTTCTGGATATATACCTAGTAGTGGTACTGCTGGGTCACATGGCAAGTCTATAGTCAACTTCCTTAGGAACTGCCAAATTGTCCTCCACAGTGGCTGTACCATTCTACATTCCCACCAACAGTGAATAAGCATTCCTATCTCTCCACATCCTCTCCAAAACTTAACAGTTTTCTGACTTTTTAATAGTGGCCATGAAAGGATATCTCATTGTAGTTTTGACTTGCAGTTCCCTAATTGCTAGTGATGTTGACTATTTTTTCTTGTTTTTTTT
>JAQZBX010012571.1:31009-41229 GCA_029593785.1 Cabassous unicinctus | reverse complement strand
GTTAACATAGACTTGGCAGGTTTGTCAAAAACTATTTGACTGTATAGGTGAGGGTTTATTTCTGGACTCTCAGTTCTATTCCACTGATCGATGTGTCTATCTTTATGCCAGTACCATGCTGTTTTGACCACTGTAGCTTTGTAATATGTTTCAAGGTCAGGCAGTGAAATTCCTCCCACGTCATTCTTTTTTAGAATGCTTTTGGCTATTAGGGTGCACTTTTCCTTCCAAATGAATTTGGTAATTGCATTTGCTAATTCTGTAAAATAGGCTGTTGGGATTTTGATTGGTTATTGCATTGAATCTATAAGTCAGTTTGGGTAGGCCATCTGGTGGTTTTGTATAACTAGTAAAATGTGGAAACTCTTTGTGTATTTATGTGTCCCACAATTTATTTTTCCTCTATCCTGCTAATGGCTGCTATGGACATTTTTGTTCCTATCTCTGGCAAACAGATGCATGCATGAGTTTTTCTAGAGCGTATGTTAGGGGTGGAATTACTGGGTCATAATGTATGTGCTATTCAGTTTTAAAATGTAATATCCAACTAGGCCTTTGCTAGAATAGGCTTAGTTTAACACACACAGCAAAATCTAGGTGCTTACATTATAGTCCTTAGTCTGGTTAACATCTCTTTGGTTGAAAAAACAGGTGGTCTCTATAAAAGAAAAAAAGCAAGACTAAACCTGGGAAAATCCTTCCAGGCCTAGCAAATATGTGGCTCCTGGATTACAGTTCCTCTTCCTCCTGAACTCCAACTTGCCTCAGCATTCTTTCCAGCAGGGTGCTTTGGCAACCACTCCCCAGTAGGTAGAACTGGCTTTTTTGAAATGAATTCCATTTGCTGTTCCTCTTAGATGTCTTGGTTGGGGGCTGAAAGGGGTAAAA
Source organism: Cabassous unicinctus (assembly GCA_029593785.1). Lineage (NCBI taxonomy): Eukaryota > Metazoa > Chordata > Mammalia > Cingulata > Chlamyphoridae > Cabassous > Cabassous unicinctus. The sequence continues at coordinate 40,341 of JAQZBX010012571.1, read as the reverse complement.
GTGAAGTAGGTGGGGTGAGATCAGTTGACCAAGGGGCTGCCTTTCTTAGACATGGGTATTTTGAAAGTGGATGAGATATCAGGGGGATGGTGAACTGTCAAAAGTTGTCCTCTGCCTCTCTTCCACTCCACTCTGAGGGCTTCTGCCCCCATTTCTTGGGGATGGTGAATGGGAGCTCTGCCTTACCTTAGCCTGAGTGATCCTGCTTGCTTCTGCGTAAGGTGGAACTAATTTGGGAATTCGTGATTCTGTTTCATTCAGGTTTTTTTTTTTTTTTTAGGTAATTTTACAAAAACAAAGTATGAGGGCTTTATAGGTACTGATTTGCGACTGGCTCCCAGCTCTACCACCTACTAACCAGTTCATTAATCTGCAAGCTTCAAATTCTTCATCTATAAAATTTCTCTTTCTAAGGCTTTTATCTTATTTTAAAAACTATTCATTTTTCTTATCTTATGGGTACCTTTTAAAATGATGTCTAAGCTTTATATTAAGTTTCTTTTTTGTTTTGTTTTGTTTTTTATTCTATTTGCTTATTGTCATTGTAGTCTCCCATTTTCCATTTTTTAGCTATTTAAGTTCATTTTATATTAAACGGAATGAATAGATAGTTTATCCTTAAGAGTGGCTCATTCCTTTAACAGGGAGATTTCATCTTTGTCATTTCTATAGTTGGTCTTAGAGGGGCTCTTGCAGACCCCTGAAGCAGAACCTCAATCTTTTCCAAACTCTGAAATCAATCAGTTGTATAACCCAGTTGAACCACAGACTGAAATCCATGGAACACTATTTATCACAATATGAATAAGATTGCATCATCACCATCATCACCACCACCATCATCTTCTTAAAACAATATCCACATCTAATGGGATGGATTCAGAAGAATTTAATGGTTGAAGGAATTTGAAACATGTTATACCGAATTGTTGGAGAACCTCTTCTAAGAGCCAGCTACAAAAAAATGAACTGTGAATTGGTAGAAAGAGGGTTCCGATTTTTTTTTTAATAGAAAGGTTAAAGCCAGGCACCTTGAGCAGAAGTTAGAGTCATATTTCAGGAAGTCAAAATAGGAAGAAAAAAGTCCTACAAGTCAGAGCTCAAACCACTTAAAATTCCCACAGGACATGGAACCCTTATGTGTAGAGGCACCACCTCACAATATGTCAAAATGTAGTTTCTGCTTACCACATCTGAATGGACTTTCATAATTTTGCTTATGAAATTGTTACCGATTTGCATTTTGCATTTAAAAAAATTTTTTTTTCTGGGAACATCAGGCCCCCAACTTTTTCCTGAGCCATGTAGAATCTTCTAGGTCCTCAACATTGAGCTTCTATTCCCTGATAGGTAGAATTGGCCTGTCTGTGCTGTCTGGAAATGGAAAGGACTACTGCCAAGACTGTGCATGTCCTGGTGACAGCCTGCAAGGGATGCTGGGCATGAGTTGGGCAACAGAAGGGGAATCAGGTAATATGAACCCAAAGCTTTTTTCCAGTCTGAGATTCCATGGGTTATGTGATTTCTTCAGTTTTAGGCAAAGGATGCCAGTGCAGTAAGAGAGGAGTGCTAGGCTCATGCAGGGATGGAGCTTGTTCTGAGTGTTATTTTATTTTTGCATTAAAATACAAGAAAAGGCACAGGAATGGTGGTTATGGAAAGTTCTAGAAGCCAAAAGACTATTCAATTATTCCATGTTAGCAGTCCCAGACGTCTTGAATTTTGGGTTTATTTTCTAGGATTTCCTAACCTATATTCATGGACCCTTAGCTAAAGAAACATTTATAATTGGATGGTCAAAGTTATGTGGATGTGCCTGCATCCCTTTTATTTCTGGGGAGAAGATCCACAGCTTTAATCACTTTCAAAATATTCCCAGCTCAGAAGAAGGTTGAGGCCCATTGAATTTGTTCATTCTTCTCTTACAGATGGGGAAACTGAGGCTTAGTCAGGTGCCAAGGGCCCTCCCCAGGTCACACAGGAATGAGTCAAGAACAGGACTGGTGCCTTGTTCAGTCATCACCTCTCACTGTCCCTACACACAAGTTCTTGTCAGCCAATTAATATTTATTCTTAATAAGAGAAATGACACCCAGTCACCAATTTCAGAAGAACCAAAAGCTGGTTTTGGGGCCTGAAAATGGTTAGATCTAGAAGCTCATTGGTAAGAAACAGATGTATACAGGTAATTAAAAAGGAAAAAAGTGCGTATAATAATAAACCAACGTATTAGTTTGCTATTGCTGCTGTAACAAACACAAATTTGGTGAGTTAAAACTATGAAAATTTAGTCTTGCAGTTCTGGAGGTTGGAAGTCTAAAATGGGTCCCCATGGCAGCATTTCCTTGCCTTTTCAAGAGGCTGACTGCATTCCTCGGCTGGCAGCCGTCTTCAAAGGTGGCAGCATGGCTTCTTTTCCCCCCGACCTCTTGCATCTGTCTTATAAGGACCCTTGTGATTACATCGGGTCCACCTAGGCAACCCAAGATAATCTCCCCATCTCAAGGTCCTTCGTTATATCTGCCAAGTCCCTTTGCCATGTAAGGTAACATATTCACACGTTCTGGGGATTCGAACGTGGACATCTCTGTAGGGCCATTATTCAGTCTACCACAAACAATTATATGAATTTGCTAGATTAATCTAATTCATCACAAAAGATGTTAAGAATTATAAAGGAGACTGGGTTTTAAAAAGTTAATAATACTTTAACCATTTCTTAAATGATTCTATTTTAAGGCATTTAAAGTCCCCAGGAGATTATGTATACTTGTATGTGCATAGGGAAAAAGAGAGGAGTATGAGAAAAAGTTGAGTACTTTTAAATTACTGTCAGCTAGTTTTTTGGGGTGATCAAGCCAGTTATGAGCTTCTTCATGTCCAGCACAGACAGCTGGGTTTTAGCCTTCGTAATTCTATGTGGGCCCTTGGGAATGCCAGGATTAGCCATGGCGTTTGCACAAGCACACATGCGGCCTTTTATCTGATAACAACTGGTGGGTGGGAGGTGGGGACAAACGATGCTATAATTGGAAGCCATGTAAGAAAGAGTTTAGAGAAATTCCTGAACAATCAGTTCCCGAAATGAATATAGAAGGGTTGTTAAACTATTCAAGTTATAGCCTTAAACATTGACGCTTGATGTTGAAGACAACCACTGAAGGTGTGAAATTATGTTTTTAATTTGGCACTTTCAGCTGCGGAGTAAAACATGTTGATATTTTGCATCGCTGGTTGTGAGCTCTATTGCTAATTTTTACTTAATAATCCTTAAATTCAGAAGTTGGGGAATAATTGTCTGTTAGACATAGATCAGATCAAATGCCAAGCTGTCCCCGTAAGGATGTCATCTTTACTCGTTTGCATCTTTGGGTGTGTTTTGAGCATGAGAGGAGTAGGGTCACAGCTAGAGCTTGGAGAATATGTACGAATCTGAGTGGGGTGTGTGAAACTCATTCGTCTTGTGAGCTGTGGTATAGAAAAGCTTGCTGCTTTAATAAAAGGGATGTTAGAAATAAATAAGCAATCCCTACTGACCCAGCACCACCTAACTTCATATACCAACATTTATATGTGGGGACCATGAAGCACTGACATACTTGCAGGTGACAGGGGCCATTTAAAAATGACATTAGGTAGATGCCATGGTAAAACAAAATGAGCTAACCAGCTCTGATCAGGTCACTCCTCTTGGCAAAAGTCTTCATGACTCCCCTTTTCCTGCAGAGTAAGGACTGACTGCTGAAATCTGCATTCTAGATCTGGTCGACTTTCAACCTTATTTCCAATATGGTACATCCTGTTTCCTATACAAGCCTGCACACTGCCGTGTGGAAGCCTCTGACTCATGCCAGTGACTCTCCCTGGGAGACTTTGACCTGCTCTGGGAGTACAAACCCAGCCCATTTGCAGAGGATCAGAACAATGCCTCCAAACCTCCTAGAGAGTTGCCTTCCAGATTCCATACCTCTCCCACCTTGGTGGAAGTGAGGTCTCACTTCCTTCAACCCTGCAGCAAGCTCTCAGCACCTGCGGCCTGCTGTGTGATACGTGTTTATGTCCCAGGCCAGCCTGGGTACTGCGTGAAGCCAAGATCTGCCTCTTGCTTATCTTGAAAACCTTCTATTACCTAGTTTGATGCACGGTATATAATAGTTGCCCAATCGATACTTGTGAAAAAAAGAAAAGGAAGGAAGTACGGTAGGAGAGAAGGAATTCTCCAGGTATGTGAAGGTAGGGATGTTAAGACATCCCCCAATTTTTTTGAGGGGTGACCTCCTGGCAGGCTAAGAGGTTTTTTTTTTTTAGTGTGGTACATTTGTTACAACTGAACACATTTTGGAGCATTGCCACTAAGCGTGGATTATAGTTTACATTGTAGGTAACATGCTCTCCCACACAATTTTGTAAGTTATGACAAGATATATAATGGCCTGTATCTGTCATTGAATGTCATTCAGGATAATTCCCAAGTCCTGAAAATGCTCCCAAATTACACCTATTTTTCCCTCTCCCTCCCCTCAGAACCTCCGGTGGCCACTGCCTCCTCATCGATGATAAAAGTTCTTCCATTGCTAGAATCACAATAAGTCTATACTAGAATACCAGTAAGTCCACTCTAGTCCATAGTCCATTGCCCAATCCTGAAGATTCAGGGATGGTGATGCCCACTCTGCCTCTAATTGAGAAGGGGCTTAGATCCCATGGGGCAGATGGATGGGACTCTCTTGCTTGCTGCTGCAGACTCTGTTCCTTGGGATGGTTGTTGCCCATCATAATCTCCTTGTTAGTTGTTCTGGGTGAATCCAATGAACTGGAGAGTAAGCGCTCCAACTCTGTTGCGATTCAGGGCCCAGCTGGCACATGGACAGCCTAAAGATTTAAGTCTCTTAGATTTACACCTACCAACTCTAGTACTAACTATAGGTTCAAACAGAAGGGGCAGAAGAGCCTTGTGTAGGAAACCACAACTGAGTCCAACTCTGTCACGCTGGGGAGCATAAACTCCAAAGTAGGGCCCACTGGCAGGGCACCAAACTCCTGAGCTGTCTGCCCTGACTATAATGTGTGAAGCATACAATATTGTGTTCTAACTTCTCTTGATGCATTGATTTTATTCCATGTGGTTAGCGGATTCCTTTAAAAGACAATTTTACAACTACTTTTAAAGCACAGAAATCTTACATCTCAATTTTCATCTGTTTTCATGGCTTAAGAACATGCAGGAATTTTTAAGCACTATTGAAATAAGACGGTAATATATAAAGAGAAATCTGGGTGGTAAGAGTTCAAAATGTCAATAGATTAAGCACTCCTTGGTTTCTAACTCTACATTTTCTTTTTTGAGGAGAAATGTTCTTTTGCTCTATTTCTTTCCCTTTTTCATAAGATTTAAGAAATCCTCTGAGGATTTTGCAAGCTTCTTTTGGGGGCTTTTCATGATGACTGCTGCAGGCTGATACTTCAGGTGACGTGAAATCTTCTTCCTACAAGTCAATTGGAATTATGCTGGCAGTAATTATGTTGAATTTATCCCTGCTATCATCTCTTGCTCAGTGAGTTTCTTAGCTTGTGAGACATTCCTTTCAGATTTGTTTTCTCCATTACTTGGTTGATATTCCTACCTGGTTTGGAATTCCAGCCATTTATTGAGAATATAATTTAATCTGATCTTCAGCTTCCTCATCTGTAGACTGGGCGTGGGAAAGGAGAATTGTTCTCATTTGCTGCAACACAAGTTTCTATCTTTGGCTCTCTTCACAAGATGAGGGTCTTTCATTATCTGCATGCAACATGTGCCTTCAGGGTGCTTTGCTCCTCTGTGGCTTGTCTTCTCCACATAAGTGTTTGAGCTGTCATTATGATGTCATACTGGGTGGCCAGAAGTAGACTCATGGCAACATATTGGAGGTAGCCACAGAACATCTGAATTTCATATTCTTTTCTGTTCCCCCAAATTTATCATCCACAAATCCCCATGAAACATGCCAGGAAACCAGCTGAAAGCAGTAGAGCCTAAGAGTTTTTAAAGCAGCCTGAAAAGACAGAACTGTTGGTTCAGTTTTCTCTGGCTATGTTTTTGGAAGGCTCATCCGCCATGCAGCCATGTCCAGTCACTGATTACTTCCATAAAAGGAGCTGAGCAGCAGGTGCCATTCCAGAGTCCTCTTGACTCTGACAGATGACATAACCCAGGGCAGGGAACGAGGCACCCTGAGGTCTACAGGTGCACTTTGTGGCTGCATCTGTTTTCTGTGCTAGATATTATTCTAGGAATAATATCCCTATGAGGATAATAATAACCACTACTCTAAAGGGTTGATGTGAAGACTTAGAAATTGCTAAAAGCACCTCTCTGGAAATTATAAAGCACCGTGTAAATGGGAGCTGATATCCTCTTGTCTGGACAGAAAAAAGTGCCACTCAGAGGAGAAATGAGCTGAGTGTCCCCAGCTCAAGCCTGGAATACAAAAAGTGGTTTAGGACTTCATGGCTTTTGGTCACTCTTCCCCCGCTGGGGGAAGTAAGGGAGCATATTTCTGGGTGGCTTCTTCTCTGGCGGCTGCCTGAGGATTAGTAACTGCTGGAGGAGAGCAGAACCCAGAGAGCAGCTGCCCAGGCTCATGGTGTGGACAGGATGGATGCACCTAGCTGATGTCTACTGAGCACACATCCTCCTCAGGCTCTGTGCTGCTGTGTTACATAAGCTCTTTCACTTAGCCCTTGGAATCACTCCGAGAGTGGTGGGATTTCAGCTGATTAAAATCTTCTTTGTACTCTTCTTCTGGCTTGAAGGTTTTTTTTTTTTGTTTTTTTTTTTCACAGTAGATTTAGTTTTATTGTAATAAGCCTGGTACTTTAGGGGAAAAATATAAAAAGTTTCCATGAGAAATGTTATAGAGACAGAAGTTGAAATATAACAAGATTTCAAATACACCCTGGCTTGAAGTTTTTTTATAATAAGTATGTTTTGCTAAAATATCTGGGTGTTCACATAAGGAAACCAAAAGCTCAGAGAAGTTAGGGGCTTGCTGCAAGACACATCTAGTAGATGCTGGAGTCAGGATTTTAACCCAGTTCTGTCTGACTTCAGGTCTGATTGTCGATAACACCCAACCTGGTACCTATGAGAGGAGCTGGAGGCCCAGAGTCACAGGTTGTTTTCCTGTCCGCGCGCCCCCCCCACCCAGATGGCTGCCTCATCTGTGTGCTTGCTGTCTGCTCGCTGTGTCTGCTCACTGTTTGTGCTCGTTTTCTTTAGGAGGCACCGGGAACCAAACTTGGGACCTCCCATGTGGGAGGTGGGTGCCCAACTGCTTGAGCCACATCTGCTCCCTGTTGTTTTTTTAACTTCCCCATCCTACCTGTCTGAGACTTCCCTAGCATACCCCCAGAAAGAGCAGGATACAGGTTTTCTTTCATTTCTATAGTCTTGCTACTCAAGGTTGCAACATCAGCATCTCCTGAGTGCTTGTTGGAAATGCAGAATCTCAAGCCCCACCTGAGGCCAACTGAATCGGTACCTGCATTTCAACAAGATCTCCAGAGATGCATCTGCATACTAAAATTTGAGAAGCCCTTCTCTACATCATCAGTATACCCACCTCCTTCTTCCCAGTGTCAGCCTTGTGGCTAATCCTTAAAGGCAGGTGAGGTGACGGAGAGGAGGGTCAACCTCATGCCAGGACACCTAAATTAGAAGACATCTCACAGTGCTCCCTGAGTTCTAAAGCTTGACTCTAGTCTCTAGTGAAATTATAGAATGGAATATAAAAAAGATTTGTGAACTTGGAGAAAATAGTTTGGCAGTTAAACATTTGGAACCTACTATGAGTTCACTGTGGGGAAAAAAAATCATCCCAAACTGAACATGTTTTCTTGTTATGAAGAGTCATGGACATTTTATTACAGCAAAGTGATTGCAAAGAATCTAATGAGGTTATGTGACAGTGAGACGTTGGTGAAATGATAGTTGAATTGATTCAAGGCTTGATTAATGATTATTCCGCTTGGGGTGAAGCCTGTTTTGCAACACCTTGGGGCTCTATCTCCAAACTTTTCCTGGTCAAAATGGTTATTCGTGAAGACATGGGGCATTCCCACTGGACTTCATACTTATGGATGTAATGCAGCTACAGTTCATGGCAGATAGATTATTATTTTTTTGATATGTATTTTTACTTCCCTGCAGTTTTCACTTATCAAGAACAAGTAACAGGGAAAGTTGTCTGAACTAGTGCATAAACAAACATACTGAAACACCACTACATGTATCTAATTTACAAGAACCATATTAAAAAAGTCACTAAAACACTACACTATGAAGGTGTCCAATGCTTATAGTCAGACTTTTTCCAACCTGTTGCTTGCCTTTTAGCCACAGGAAAACTCTACAAAATTGAAAAGACAATCTTGCCACAACCCTTCCCACTGCCAACACCTGGGATGGCTTGATATCTAGACTTATAATTATTGCAATGATATAATGCAATACATACGTGGTAAAATACCCTTTATGTGATGTGTTACAGTTTTAAAGCCAGTGAAAATATGCAATCTTCAGATAAAATGTAATCCTTGAAAAATTTTCTTATCTGCACCATTTAAATATGCTAGATGCATAATTTTTCCTAGTCTATTTTTTCTGTGTAATTATTTTTTATAAACTAGTATTATAAGTAGAAATATACATCCAAAATGTATGGAAAAGTGAGTTACTACATTAAATTTGCATGTATCGATCCATCCCTTTCCCCAGCACAGTAATAGAAAATACTGTTTTGCCTTTAACTTAATATTTGACAGTGAAATGCATGGCAGATAGATTATTACATAAGGAAGTCCTGGCATAAATTATTAAGGAACATGATAGGTGTCTGGAGGTGAGCACCAGGGCAAATGTTTTCTTTCCCTGTGAGCCAAGCCTGGAAAGTGCTCTCCAGTGAGAATCCCAGGTAGTGTGTGACAAGGGCAGGGCGAGCCTTCCAACATGGGTGCAAGCAATAAGGGGGTGGGGGAACATTACCTGTACTGAAATTACAAACAATAACAAAGTCTACTAAAAGCCCATCTGTTTTTATTATCACCGTGTACCAGCCATTCTAAACAATGTTAGGGATAAAATGCTGCTCCTGGGAAAAAAAATCTATGTCGATCTAAGTTATAAACAATGACTGTTGAGTAAACTTCAAATCAGCACACCTAAACAGATATTTATCCTTAAATTTTTAACATCATATTCTGCGTGGAAGTTAATTTGGACTCTCTCCCTTGCATAGTCAAGGCCTAATAAACGTGGACACAGCTACATATGTCTTTCTTTTTTTTTTTTT
>JAQZBX010012571.1:12124-30909 GCA_029593785.1 Cabassous unicinctus | reverse complement strand
CATTTTAAATAGATTAGAAGCAAGCAGTGCTTCTAAGATGAGGAAGCAGAGCTTTAGTGCTGTAAGTGACCATTTGGAGTTTTATTTGTATTTAACACCTGAAACCAGGAATACAGAGTGAGAACTGTGAGGGTCTTTTTGTTTGGTAGACACACATTTCAGTTTATGGGTATGAATAAAATAAAAGATATAGTAGAATAGTCTAAAAATACAAATTTGGGTGTAAAATATTAGGGCAGTCCCTGGGTGGAATTTGTTCCCTGATGCGTGTCCTGGTGAAGTTAAAAATGACTTCCATCTCTCTCCAGACCATTTTTCTGGCCCTCCTCCCTTTCTTTTCTGCCTTGGGTTGGTGTTTCTGATCTGGGCTCTGATACCGCACAGGTCAGTGTCCATTTCTCCTTTCCCTGCACGACTGCAGACATGCGCTCAGATGTGCAGGTGACTCAAAGCTTAGATGTAAAAGATGGCAGACTGGGAAGCGGATGTGGCTCAATCGATAGGGCTCCCGTCTACCATATGGGAAGCCCCGGGTTCGATTCCTGGGGCCGCCTGGTGAAGGCAAGCCAGCCCGCGCGGCGCGGTGAGCTGACACAGAAGCGGTGAGCTGACACAGCAGGACGACCCAATAAAGGGAGACAAGCAGACACAGAAAAACACACAGCAAATGGACACAGCAAGCACAAGCAGCAGGGGGGAATAAATAAATAAATAAAATCTTTAAAAAAAAACGACGGCAGACTACAAATTCAAAACCATGTATCTTGACGGTTTGGAAAGCCGCTTCGAAAGCCACAAGATAGGGACAAAGGTGAAGGACCCCCTTTATGTTAAAAAATTCAGCCAGTAGGACAACTTTTGGGGTGATAGATATGTCCCTGTTTAGGTTATAGTGATGGTTTTGTGGGTATATGCATATGGCAGAACTTAAACTGTACATTTTACGTATTGCAGTTTATTTTATGTCAGTTACACCTCCGTGAAGCTGTTTAAAAAATTCAATGCTATAATGGCAAACTGAAGGACTCCGATTTGGTTGCAGTACCTTTGAGAAAGCTGAAGAGGTTTTATCAAATATATTTGCAATTGAGCTTAAACTAATGAAATTTTTCACTAAAGAAGCTATGTAAACACAATGCCCAGATTCAGGAAGTCTGGACAGCACCAAATCTGGACTTTTATATTCTGTTCTGGGCACCATAATTTTAAAGTACAGTCACCCAGAGTCCCTCCCTGGAGTGGCCAGGAGATAGATGGGAGCCTGCTTGAGCTCCAGTTGACTTGGCATCTTCAGCAATTCATTTCCTGCTAAGGAGCTTCAAATTCCTGCCAGAGAAATGCGATTCTGACTTGAGACCCCTGTGAGAATACGTAGCTCGCTGTGTCCAGGGGTTTGGAGGTCCCACTCCAAGGTTGGGGTTCCTGTGAGCCCCCATGTGCTTTCTTCTGTGGGGACACCCATGACGAATGCCCTTCTCAAGCAGGGTCCAGTTAAGATAGGCTGTGGGCTCTGTACAGCCCAAAGTATGCCAGCTGCACTGCCCCTCGTCTCTCACCAAAAGCCTAAGGGGGTGCAAGGGAGTGAGGGAGATGCTGTTGTGGGGATACCTTAACTCTGCCCCCATTTATAAATAAACATAAGCCTTTCACACCCTTGAGTGCTTTTTTTAAGTAATTTTTAAATTTTTTTTATTTTTTAAAAGATACTTAGATTGCATACATATTACACAAAAACTATAGGGATTCCCATATGCCCCACTCCCCACACCTCCCACACCCTCCCACATAAACATCCTTCATTAGTGTGGCACATTCATTGCAATTGATAAATGCATCCTGGAGCATTGCCATTAAGCATGGACCATAGTTCACATTGTAGTCTACACTCTCTCCTACACAGTTCTGCATGTTATGTGATGATATAAAATGGCCTATATCTGTCGTTGGCACCTCACTCAGGACGATTCCCAAGTCCCAAAAAAGCCCCCGTATTACAACTGTTTTTCCCTCTCCCTGCCCCCAGAACCTCCAGTGGCCACAGGTTCCAAATTAATGCTGTAATTTCTTCCATTGCTAGAATCACAATATGTCTATAGTAGAATACTAGTAAGTCCACTCTAGTCCATAGTTCATTCCCCAATCCTGAGGATTGGGATGGTGATGTCCACTCCACCTCTAATTGAGAGGGGCTTATATCCCCTGGGGCAGATGAATAGGACTATTCAGTGCTTTTTGATTATGAGCACATTACCAAACCAGGAACTAAGGTGGCACAGGCGGTACGACGCCTCTCTCCCACATCTGAGGTTCCCAGGATCGAATCCCAGTGAAGACAGGAGGAGAAGGATGAGAAGAGCAAGAAACAGACACAGAGAATTGCCCAGCAGATGGAAACAAAAACAGCAAAAATGGGGGGAGGGGTAAAAATGGATAAAAGTAAATAAATGAGCACATTATCAGTAACATACCTCACAGCGGATGGGGAACACAGCAGTTGCCACAACTTGGAGGCTGAGTTCAGGCCTGAGCTCAGAGCAGCAGTGTCCTCCACATGGCTCTGCACTTGTCTCTCTCTTTTTTGGGCGGGAGGCACCAGGGATTGAACCCAGGACTTTGTACATGGGAAGCAGGTGCTCAACCATTGAGCTACACCACTCCCCTGCAACTGGCCTCTCTTGATGTCATCCTGGGACGGCCAGGCCTGGTCTTGGGCAGATCCTTGAGCCTGACACCCTAGCACTGGCGCTGGCTCTTGCTCTGTTGCCTTCTGACATCCCCCTTCCTTGGCTGCAGGGAACTGCTGTAGGCACACCAGAGGGCCACCAAATGGTGTGAGCATTCCAGGAACCACATGGTACAAGGAGCTGTTGAAGGAGCTGCGAGTGTTTAACTTGGAGAAGGAAAATGCAGGGGAAGTATGTCAGGGGTCTTCAAATTCTCAAAGAACTGACCTGACAGGGCTTGTTCCATTGGGCAAGGGTCAAGAGGGCCAAATCAGGATGAGAAAGTATGTTTTACATGGAGGTAAATTCAAGTTCAACTCAAGGAGGGGCTTTTCAACAATTAGAGTTGGCCAGCATGTTCTTAGAAGCAGTGAATTCCTTTTTTGCTGTGGGAAGAAGAAAATTCATGGTCAGGAATTATAGAAATATAGAAACACAAGGGGTTTCTATAGTTGGATGTTCTATTGAGGGTTCTTCCTTCAGACTCTAGAATTCTGCGGTTCAAAAAGCCTGTTTTCTCATACTTTTGAGATCCCTGTTTAGTTTGTACTTCCCTGCACATCCCTACACTTATTTGCATCATTTCTTTGCCTCAGGGGCCAGGATTTTTCTTTCCCTACATTGTAGGAGTATGCTCTTGGGGTCTGGAGATAATGAGCATCACACCAAATTTTTACTCACTCCAGGTGTCAGGTTATGTCTTAAAATCAACTTCCTGCACACTAGCTTATGTCCTTTCCTGTCTGAATGACAGGTTTAACGTGGGGGCAATCAGCTTTCTAATGGGACCACCTGGAGGCAAGAAGCGTGGCTTTGTCTACCTGGGCTAAGGAACCTCATCTCCCTACGTCTGTCTCCATCACCCATTTAATGGGCATGCATTATTTTTCCTCTTGATTTTCACCCTCTTTTGGAGCTGGAGAAATATGCCATATAACATCAATGACATTAGTAAGCTTGTAATTCTCACTGCTGCAAAACACACAGAGCTGTGCCATTTGTGACATATAGACCTCATCATGCGGGCAATGTTATCTCGTTTCATGTCCCATCATAGTTCAGATAGTTGTGATTTTTTTACATGCTTTTGGGAAAGAGGCATTCTATTTCAACAATGAGAAGGATGACTCATCCCAAATGCCCCCTCCCACAACACAGTGCCAATGACCTGTGCCTTTGGAACCGTTCCTTTGGCCTACAAGATATTCTGAGTCCATCAAGTCTTTTCTTCAGTAAATTCCAGGGATACCTTGTGCTGCCTCTGTCATGTCGTTCATCGTGCTCATTGGGATTGCAAACTTGTTTTGCTGGTTACTTGTGGTATCCCCAGCGCCTAATACACACTAGGTAACGAGTTAACACTTGTTGAATTAAATAGAAGGGCACACATGCAGGGGTCAAAAATGTTTCCCACACTGAGGTCACTTAAAAGTGTCTCCTAAAAGAATAGTTACAGCTGGAGGGGACCTTTGGAAGTCCAAGCGCCTTGATTTGCAAAGGGGGAATCTGAAGCTTAGAAAGACAAGGACCAGCCCACTGAGTTAGTACACGAACCCTACGGCCAGGGCAGCGTCCTTTCCATCGTGATCTCCCCACCCCATCACATGCTTTCTCCCTCCACCTGCAGCCTCGTCAACTTTGTGTGCCACACCTGCTTCAAGAGGCAGGAGAAGCTCCATCGCTGCGGGCAGTGCAAGTTTGCCCATTACTGTGACCGTACCTGCCAGAAGGACGCTTGGCTCAACCACAAGCATGAGTGCACGGCCATCAAGAGATACGGGAAGGTGCCCAACGAGAACATCAGGTCAGAACTGGGCCCTTGGGGGTGGTGCTCTGAAAGCCCAAATGTTGGGGTGGGGAAGGCAGCAGTAGAGACCCTCCTAGGTCCAAGGAAGCCAGGGGTAGGCTGAGCGCAAATCAGGATGCCTCAAAGAATGAGCTCATCTAAACAGGAGAAATGAGTGTCTAAAACAGCATTTCAAAGTGCAGCCACTGGCCTGGAGCTGGCCGACAGTGGCTTCCCCGTGTTTGGCTGCCCAATGCTTAATTTTTTTAAAAAATATTTATTTATTAATATTTATTCCCCCCATGGATGTTTTACGCTCGCTATCTGCTCTCTGTGTGTTCTTCTGTGTCTGCTTGTCTTCTCTTTAGGCGGCACTGGGAACTGATCCTGGCACCTTCTGGAGTGGGAGAGAGGCGCTCAATCTCTTGTGCCACCTCATCTCCCTGGTCTGCTGCGTCTCTTATTCTCTCTCTTCTGTGTCTCTTTTTGTTGTGTCATCTTGCTGCACAAGCTCTCCGTGTGGGCCAGCACTCCTGCGCGGGCCATCTCTCCACTTGGGCCAGCTCACCATGTGGGCCACCTTGCCTTTCACCAGGAGGCCCCGGGAATCGAACCCTGGACCTCCTATATGGTAGATGGGAACCCAATCGCTTGAGCTACATCTGTTTCCCCAATGCTTAATTTTTAAAAAATGTAGCCGATGTTTAAAATGGGGAAATCTCAGTTTAAAAAATCAGGGTTTTTGTATTCTTTTAAAAAGAAATCAGAAGATTTGGCTAAAGGGACCAGAGCTCTATAGCATCTGCCCCCTTACAGTGCTTTCCAAGGCACTGCAGCCCCACTGCTACTGTGAGCCTACATGTAACCCTCTGGATGCATTTTGTACCCTAAACGCATTTGAGTTTGCAACAACTAGTGGCCCCTCCTGCGCCACTGCCAGAAATCTCAGGGCCAAGTACCTGGGGAGTCCCGTTTTAAGAGCTCCCAAGTTCTGAAAGCTTTGCCCAGGTAGGGACTGGGTAGGGACTTGCTTGGGGATGGTGATGCTGGGAGCATCTTCACTGTGTGTCGTATGTGTGAAGTTAAAATACAGGATGGAATCATTGTTTCCTGTAGCGTTTAGGAAATTATATAATGAAATGGCTCAGTCAGCCTCCCCAGCGTCCATCGTTCCAACTATTGATATCCTACTTATTCTTCAAGGCCCACAGTAAATGTCACTTCCTGTGACGGGGAGCCCACTCCCTCCATCTAGATGGTTTCTTCTGATACTGAGGTGGAATCTGCCACCCAGCAGCCTCTACTCTCTGCACTTCACAACCATTTCCCAAGTATTTGGAGACAGCAGATTTGCGCCACACCCCACACTGAGTCTTCTTTTCCCCAGTTGCTGCCCTGGATTCCATATGGGGTTACCTTGGTTCCCAGGCACCAAGAAAGAACTCTGTGATCCAAACGAGCGGAAAGAGGGCCCATGCTTGCCAAGGGGAAGGGGTCTCTTCTCAGGAGAGAGGGTTGGCCACAAACTTTATCTTGTGGGAATGGGCTGCATAGCAGGTGACAGCAGCAAGCCTGCCATCTCTGCCATCAGATCGGAGTACACCCCTAGGCCTCAAATTCAAATCTCTTCACTCTCTGGGGCACCTACCAGCCCCCAACCCACCCACTCCCACCAGCTTCAGTCAGGCCACACACCTCTCTGTTTCCTGCACATGGCATGCCTGTGGCTGCCCCGGTTCCTTTGCTTGTGCTGTTTACCCACCACGATTGCCTTCTCCACCTTCTCTCTACCCAGTCAGTAAGAATACACATAACTTCACACTTAATGTGGGCATCCATTCCCTCACTTTGTCTAGAGGAAGGCTTGGCAGGGGATATTGCCCCCACTAAACTGGCCACCAGATAGGTTCAGGGGGGCTTAGTGACTTGCCCAGGGTCACCAGTAATTAGTGGAAACAGACTCACACCCAGGTCCTTAGACTCCTTGTCCAGTGCTCATCCCATTAACCATCCTATCAGGAGAAACCTGGTCTGCTACACTGCACCATGACCCCAGACCCCATGCATGGTCTCCAAGACCCCAGCCAACTCGCCGTTTTTATTTGCTCCCTGCCCCTGGATCCCTGGGCTCCAGCCGCCTTGGCCTTCTTGCTGTTTCTCCACCGTGCCAAGCTCATTCCTTTTACAGGCCCTTTGCACAAGCTGCTCTCCTCCTGAAGGGCTCTTTCTCCATCCTCACAGAGCCAGCTCCTTCTGTTCGCTCCAGTTTCAGTTCAAAGGTTCCTCCTCCAAAAAGCCTTCCCTGCCCATCCTCGCTTCCCCTCTCTGGCCTTCAATTGTACTCTCTAATCTCTGGATTTATTTTAAAGGGTCATTTTAGAGGCCTGCTACCCTATTTTATTTTCTGCCCAGCACTTCACAGTTAACATTATTTTATTTATGATTTCTGTCTTCCCCGCTCCAACAAGCTTCACGAGAGAAGGCATTTTGCCTGGTTTGAAACTGTGTTTTGTGTGTGCCTGGCATGAATTTGGCACTCAGTAGTTGTTTGCTGAGTGAATGAATGGAGTGACGGCTTCCCTAACGGTGCCTTTCCACAGGCTGGCTGCCCGGATCATGTGGCGGGTGGAGAGAGAGGGCACCGGGCTCACGGAGGGCTGCCTGGTCTCTGTGGACGACTTGCAGAACCACGTGGACCACTTTGAGGAGGAGGAGCAGAAGGAGCTGCAGATGGATGTGGACGCGTTCTTGGAGTTCTGGCCACCCCAGAGCCAGCAGTTTAGCATGCAGTACATCTCGCACATCTTCGGAGTGGTACGGCCCCCTGAGTCCCTCGCCTGCTCCAGGCCCCTCCTCCCACCCCCATCCTTTCACCCTCTCCATCTTTCTCCTGTCCTCGCCCTCTGAGAAGGGTGAATGGCATGGAGGAAACCCCATCTGCCCTGGACGGTGCCTTCTTTTTCCATAAAGAATGCATCCAGCCCAGGCAGCTAGAAACTGGTGTATTTTCCAGATGTAACAGAAAAACCTGCTATCCCTGGCCTCTAAAATGACCCATTAAAATAAATCCAGAGATTAGAGAGTGCAAATGCTCATAATGGGGCCAGCAGAGGGGGTTGGAGGGGAGAAGTGACGGTTGGGATTGCTCATCTGAGAACTTTCCAGATGCTGCCAGGCCAGGGTGAGGAGGGGAGGCCAAGAGAAGGGCTAGAGGCCGACAGTGAAGAACGCCGACCCCATTCCCTGTCTTTCTGGACTTTCTTACTATGAGGTCTCTCCTGCCCTAGCTAAAATCGGCACCTCACACACAAATTTTTTTTTTTTTTAAATAAAGACAGATATATTGACCAATGGAATCGAATGCAGAGTTCAGAAATAGGCCCCATACATCTATGGCCAATTGATATTCTACCCCCCACCTCCGAGATGTTTCCCTTGTCTGTTTGCTTGTGGTTTTTGCTTGTTGTTTTTGTTTGTTGTCTGCTCGTTGTTTGCTCGTTGTCTGTTTTTTCTTTAGGAGGCGCCGGGAACCGAACCCGGGATTCCCATGTGGGAGGCGGGTGCTCGACTGCTTGAGCCACATCTGCTCCCTGCTCATTTGTTTTTGCTCATTTTCTGCTCGTTATTTTGCTCATTGTCTTGCTCATTGTTTGCTCGTTGTTTTTGCTCATTGTCTGCTCGTTTTTTGCTCATTGTCTGCTTGTTGTTTGTCTTTTTTAGGAGGCACTGGGAACTGAACCCAAGACCTCCCATGTGGGAGGCTGGCACTCAACTGCTTGAGGCATCTCTGCTCCCCTTACACACAAACTTTATCATCTCTAATTGGTAGGATTGGAGAGTAATTCGTCTTCTTGCTTATCTGCACTTTTTAAACTTTCTCCTTTCCACATTGAAATCAAAGACCCAATCACCATGCCCTCTTGCCCACTTTGGAAATAAAACCTTCCTTTTCTCAGGACTGACAAGCAGGAGTGATGGGGAGTCTGGAGCAGTGGAGTTTGGGGCCAGCGGTGGACAGTCGAGCTTGGTGGTGGGAGATGCCTCGGAGCATAAAGCCAGGCAAAGCCATGAGAGTCAGGCGAGGGGGGTGGGAGCCCTGAGGGTCAGGAGGCCTGGGCCTTGGGCCTTGGGACTGGAGGTATTCCATTTGGCAGCCCAGGCCCCTCCCATGGTGCTGGGGAGGGGAACAAGGGAGAGAGCTGATTATAACAATATCAGCATAATCGCAGTCAAGCTCTATCAAGTCCTCACCCCATGCCGGTACATCCCATTCATGACTTCATGAAATCTTACAACATCAAGGCGAGGCCTATGCTTTTAATATTCCTATTTTAGAGAACAAGGATCTGAGACCCAGAGAGGTTGCATGACCTCCCAAGAGCACATGGTTGGCCATGTCCAAGGAAGGACTAAAACCAGTCTGTCTGGTGCCAGAGCCTCTACTCTTAACAGTTCTGCTCCATGTCTAGGGGTGATTCAGTATGATGGCTGACCCTGGGTGGGTGTGATGGCCAGCCCTGGGTGGGTGTGGTGGCTGACGCTGGGTGGGTGTGATGGCCAGACCTGGGTGGGTGAGATGGCCAGCCCTGGGTGGGTGAGATGGCCAGCCCTGGGTGGGTGTGATGGCCAGTCCTGGGTGGCTGTGATGCCCTCCCTTCAGTGGCTGTAATGGCCAGCCCTGGGTCGGTATGATGGATGACCCTGGGTGGCTGTGATGGCTGACCCTGGGCATCCTTCAGTAGTCTGGGGACTGGACTCACAGGGTCACACAGTCACCAAAGCTTAGAGCTGGAAGGATCCTTAGAGATCATCTAGTCCCACTTACCCACTGGGGCTCAGGGAAGAAAGAAATTTGCCCAAGGTACCACAGCTTGTTAGTGGTTCCATCAGACTTAAATCATGTACTTGCTGAACTTCCAAAGATAATGAATGGAGAAAGTGACACTCTTCCAGTATCTATAACAGATAGCCATTAAGTGCATAAATGCATGTATGTGCTTATATTATGTATATTATGTATGTATCTATGTATACATAAATATAAAGCAGATATATTCTAGGTTGTATTTATTCTTATGTATCATTTCAGTTTCCTTGTTGCTAAAGCAAGTACCATGCAATGGGGGCTTAAACAATGGGAATTTATTGGCTCATGGTTTTGAAGCTAGGAGAAGTCCAAATCGAGGCATCATCAAGGTGATGCTTTCTTCCTGGAGACTTATTCTGGGGCTGGCTGCCGGTGATCCTTGGACCTTGGCTCCTCCGTCACATGGTGATGCACATGGCAGCTTCTCCTTCTCTTCTGGTTCCACTGACTTTCAGCTTCTGGCTGCTCCCTCTGGCTTTTGTGTCTTACTTTAACTCTGCTTATACAGGACTTCAGTAATCCAGATTAAAGCTCAGCTTGATTCATTTGGGTCATGCTGTAACTGAAGTAACATCTTGAAGAGATCTTATTCCCAATAGGTTCCCACCCACAGGAATGGATTAAATTTAAGAACATGTTTTTCTGGGGCACTTTGCTCCAAACCGACACATGTATGTTTCATAACCTTGAGAGCAGACAGTCGGAGTCAACTCCTATAAAGTTAGAATTGGGCTCCTAATATTATTGTTATTCTTTTTTTTTTTATAAAAGATTTATTTTTTATTTATTTATCCCTGCCACACACACCCCCGCCCCAACATTTGCGCTCGCTGTCTGCTCTCTGTGTCCATTCACTGTGTGCTCATCTTCTCTTTAGGAGGCACCAGAAACCGAACCTGGGACCTCCCATGTGGGAGAGAGGCGCTCAGTCACTTGAGCCACCTCAGCTCCCTGCTTTTATTGTGTCTCTCATTGTCCTTCCTCTTTGTGTCTTCTTGTTGCATCATCTTGTTGCGTCATCTTGTTGCATCAACTCTCTGTCTTGCTTGTCTTCTCCAGGAGGCACCAGGAACCAAACCAGGGACCTCCCATGTGGTAGGCGGGAGCCCAATAGCTTGAGCCACATCCGCTTCCCTATTCTTATTCTTAAGGAAAAGAAAATCACTTGAGGGCCACATAAAGAATATCCAACTTGACTCATCTTGTGGTTTAGAGATATATGCTTAGGGTTGTACTCACCAGATTTTAAAATTGTGAGGAGGGAGTGGAAAACTATCTACCAGGCACAAAATGATCTGAAAGATGTCAATTTTATTTTGAGCAGCTGCAGGAGTTGAGGATGGGGAGACGAAGCAGAGGACAGAGGCAGACACCCCCACACAAAGCAAAACAGAGCAGGGCATAGAGAGAAAACCCAAGATGGACACCAAGAGACTCATGTGAGACCCAGATGCAACAAAGGGAGAGACTTCTCAGAACCAACATTCCTGTTTGTGGCCTCTTTAGAATGCAGCCACCATGAACTTGCTGGGTGTTGTTGCACTTTTGCAAATATGGGACTCTCCTGTGTGACTAAATCTTGTGGGTCATTTGGAATCATGCAGAGACCAGGAGACTGGCTATCTTGCTTTCAGAGTCTCTAGGCATCTCCAGGGCGAGATTTTGAACAATGAGGCTGGTGTTCTGTTCCTGGTCTATGTCTCTTAGCTTACTCTTTTATCTTCTCCCCTGGATAGATTAACTGCAATGGTTTCACACTCAGCGATCAGAGAGGCCTGCAGGCGGTGGGCGTTGGCGTCTTCCCCAACCTGGGACTGGTGAACCACGACTGCTGGCCCAACTGTACCGTCATATTTAACAATGGCAAGTGAGTATGTCTTTCACAGGTGGGTGGCGTGACGGGAAGACCTGATGGTGTTTTCTCCACTTGACTGAGACCAAAGGAAAATTGCTGAATCTGAACTAGCAAGGATTTCAAACAGGCAGCAGAGAGGAATTTCATATTAGAAAGGTAATGAGGAAGATGCCAACAAATTCGACCTGGGTCACTTCGGAGTCTTTGCCTAGCTCTTGAGGCTGCCCAGATGTGTTAAATGAACCTCTAACTTCTATTTTAAAAACCGGAAGCCTGGGATTATCTACAGGCTGCAGAAAAGCATCGGATGAGAAGGGGCTTGGCAGGAGCATATATCAGTCAAGATCCAGCAGGAATCAGAAGACTCACTCAAAAGGGTTTACCCGTAGAAAGTTTAATCAAGGGGCCACCTACAGGAGTGTGGGCAGAGTAAATATCAGAAGAGGCCACATTCATTCCTCCAGGGTGCTTGTTAATGGGATAACAATAGCATCCCATTATTTTGTTGCCTTCTGCTTTGTGTCAGGACAGTCTCATTACCAAGTTACACACGAAAACCCTGAGGCCCAGAGAAGTGGAGTAACTTGTTCAGGGCTGAGTACCCTCGAACCCAGAACTTCTCACTCTGAATCTAGCGCTCCTGCCTCTCCATCAGGTTGCATCTTGTCCTGTGAACAAGGGGCTGGGGCGAAGGTGGCTGTGATGGCCAAAGTTTCGTTTGCATAACCCAGAATGCTGTGCACCCGCGCTAGCCGTGCCAACTCGGCCAATTCTAACGGTTCTGTTTGGATGTCTGTTTTGTCTTTCAGTCATGAGGCAGTGAAATCCATGTTTCACACCCAGATGAGGTGGGTCAGTCTTTCAAACAGCCCTGCTCCTCTGACCCATCTCCCTCACTTGCCTGCTTTGCTGGGGACTCCCCTTCCTCAGGCTCCTTGGCTACCATCTGTCCTTCTGAACCCTGGAGTCTCGCTTTTGCTGAATGGTGTATTTTTAATGCATTTAAATGAATCATTTTGCTCCTCACCCCACCCCCCGCCCGCCCTACCTTTGCTCTACTTTACTTCCTTTCTCTCCCGTTTTTCACTCCTCACGACTCTTTCCTCCAACCTCAAAGCATGAAAGTCCCTTCGAATCCACACCATCTTAGCAGAAACCTATGCTACCCCCCTCAACCCTGCTTTCCCGTGACCTGAGGAATAGTAATATCACTGACCTACTAAAGGACTGTGTGTTTGCTCATAACCCCTAACCTCCCTCCCAGGCTGCGTTCTGAAAAGAACTCCAATAACTGTGACATTTTTTGATAACCATTTCTTCATAGCATTCGGTTGGCTGATTCTGGTCAACTGTGAATTAGTGGTTTTGCTTAGATTTTACTTTTTGACTTTTCTCAATGGCAACCACAGGGTTCCAGAGTAGTCTTTTTCTCAGGCTTGGCTTGAAAGCCCTTGCAATGGTCTTTGGATTGAAGACAATATGCTATGTGGGAGTCTGTGCCTTGGAAATGCAGGGGTAGGAGGAGTGGGTGCATCTGAGTTTGTGTTGGCATGCACTGCATGGGACTCCAGACGACGATTCACATCATCTCCTGGGCTTGGGCTCCACATCTGAGCTCAACGGTCAAGATGAGAGCCTCCCTAGCAACCTTGTTGGTTTGAAGTCTCTGTGGCTCTGGGCTCTGTTCCTAGTCTCTCTAAAAAAAAAAAAAAAAACTTAAATAAGCTTGCCTACTGCGGCTTAATTAGCCCAATTATAGAATGGCAGAGTGTTAGAGACGGAAGGAGCCCAAGATCTAGGGTTGGGAATTGACTTGTCCAAGATCTGGAGCTGGTTAGAGAGGAATGGCCAGGGCTAAAATCCTGCTCCAACTCCCTCTGCAATGGTCCAAGGTGGTTGCCATCCATCCCCCTTCCCTAATTCCAGGCAAGGTGAAATCGGGTGTGCATATATCCATTATTTTCATAGTTAAGTGATTTTGAATGAATTTGGTTTTAAAATTCTCTAACACCATTGAAATAATGTTCTTGAGACATTGCAAGAATTCGAGACACTCTGAGACATTGCAAGACATGATGCAAAGCAAAGCTAGGGGAAATTCTAACCCAGGTGGCCCAAGGGTCAATGGTGAATTAGGATATGTCACCATGGTGAGCTGGTGAGGGCAGGCTTGCTTCCTGAGCCCACCAGGGCCAAATGCCAGAGAACCACATTCAACACTGACCCAGGCGTTGCTCACATGGAACTATTTAGGACACTTGTGGAGTCCTGAAAAGAAAAGGCTTTGATTTGTCTCATTTCCCATGCACTGCAGAACCGGGAGGCAGACTGAAAACAATCAGGCTAGGACAGCTTGGGGAAACGTAGATGACACTTGAATTCTAATCTTGGCTCTGTTGCTCAAGCGCCGTAGGACCTCGGGGGAACTTCCTTCCCTTCTCTGGGCATCTGCGCTCTCATTTGTGAATTGAGGAGGGTGGTCCCCTGCAGCTCAGAGTTACTAGGATTCAAAGCAGAGTGGTGGGTAGAATCACCACGGCCCTCCATGCTATCTGGCATTTCATCACTTCAGTAACAGCTGCTGCTAAAAACTTGGGTGGGAAAGAAAGGAAAGAAGGAAGAAAGTGAGTGTGAGTGGGCATTTCTGTTTTACCAGGCTCTATATGAGTTGTTTGTGTATGCACGCATACACACACTATATATATATATAAAAAATTCATATTTTGAGGGCATGCCAGTGAACCCAACTACTTTGGGGGAAGGTATTCTCAGATGCCTGGACATGAATGTCACTGGCATTCAGCAGTTGCTTGCTTGGTTGTCACCTGAGAGGATGTGGAAAGGGCTGTCTCTGACTGGGACACCTGTGGCACTGGAACCTTGCCCTGCCTTTTAAACGGTGTCTAACTCAGTCTTTCTGGGAGGTAAATGCAATCACTGTCCTCTCTGCAGATGCTGTCCCCAGCCGTCTGCTTTCTGTCACTTACTACCTGGATGACAGTTTCCCACTGGGCAGTGAGCCTTCTGGATCCTGGAGAGATATGGGGCCATGGCTTAGGATCAAGTTGAGAGCTCAACACTTGTTTTCTGTGGCTGTCTGGGGTTGTGGGTGAAAGTTGCATGGGTGAGAGGCCCAGGGGTTGGTCTCCACTTGTTTGGCTTAGCTGGATGTCGGTACTGCAATGGGTTTTGTCTTCAGTACATTTTGTATCATGATAAGGTAAAGTGGGTAGTGTTGAGGTAACTGGAGGGTCAGGTCCTGGCTGGAAGGGAACTGAAATATCATCTGCTCTTGGTAGCCACCTTCAACCAAAAATTGAGCAATAAACAAAAGTGAGCAATGCAGCAGGCTAACAGAGCCAGCCTTTGTTATCTGCCTTCAGTTATCTCTAGTAAGCCTGTCTCACCTAATGTAGACCTGGACCATTGGGAAAGTTAAGGTGAGAGAGGGCTAAGAAAGTTAAGGTGAAAGTTAGACCTAGAATGGGCCAAGGTTGTGGACAACTGAATATGTAGGTTTCTGAAAGAGTGGTCCCAAACTAGCCAGAAATGATGTTTGGATCTTCCCTTGTTTGGAGTTTTCTCTTATTATTTCTCCCATTATTTCTTATAGTAGTTAAATTAACTACTGTACTGTACAAGGTAATTGCAGGCATAGAAGCTGTGTGTGATTTTATGACCAAGCCACCCCTTCACCAGAGTCTGTTCGACCTGATTTCAGAGTGACGAATTTGAATGGCGTTTTCCCAAAGTGCTAGAGGAAGCCCTTGCCTCGGGAGAGCGCAAATCCCGCTTCAGTAGCCTCGGACCTGACTTACTCCTTCCTTTTATTCTGTTCCAGAATTGAGCTCCGGGCCTTGGGTAAGATCGCAGAGGGAGAGGAGCTCACAGTGTCCTACATCGACTTCCTCAATGTCAGCAAAGAGCGCAAGAAGCAGCTGAAGAAGCAGTACTACTTTGACTGCACGTGTGAGCACTGCCAAAAAGGGCTGAAGGACGACCTCTTCCTGGGGGTGAAGGACAACCCGAAGGTATGCACAGACCCCACTGCTTACTTGGCTTTCTGTGGCCATCTTCTCTAGCAGAAAGTTGGGGGGGTTCCCAGCGAATCAGTTCACCCCCGTCCATTCGTTTCCCAGAGGCCATCCCACAGCCCTTGGGAGGTGGCATGGTAAGTCGCTCCATTCTCTCAGATGTGAAGTAGGAATTAGGCACCACTGCAAAGTGTTGTTATGGGGATTAGACGAGATGATATATGAAAAGTGGCCGGTGTGTACTAGTCTCTAGAACTATACTAGTCTCTGCTGGTATAGAGCAGGCACTTAGCAAATTTCAGTTCCTCCCCTTTTCCCCTTTACTGGTTAAGTAATGCTGAGAACTTCAGAAAACCAATGTGGCAAAGGAATATCTTATCTGGTTCTTACAAAGATATTCCTGGCCCCACAGAGATGGGCAATATGGAGAACTTTCCATGTTTACTTGGTTGTTTCGATGGTTAAGTAGGTGATGCGTGGCCTTTGTGCCAGTCCCTTCACTTTAGGTCTGCTGTTCCCAGCTGGTGACAAAACGCCTATGTCTTCTAATCCAAATTACAGAGTGGGCATCTCTCCTGATATAAAAGATTGAAGCTCTCTGTTTGAACCTGCTTGGATTCAAAGCAATCAATTTCTCTTCTTTTTTTAATATCATATTGGGGTTCTCTATTAAAATCACTCGAATAAATCACTCAAAAGTACCTCAAAATAAAAATAACTCAATTGAAACAATTGAGCATATCTTTTTAAAAGCAAATGCCTCCAAAGATATGAAAAACACTATTATAATGTGGTAGAAAGAAACTGGAAAAATAATTGGGAGATGCTTGTTCTAATTCTGCCCAAGACCTTGAATGTCTGTGCTTGCAAAGTCTCTTCCTTTTAGGCCTCAGTTTCCTTATTTGTAAAATAGGGAGTCAGACTAACTTAGTAATGGTCCTTTCAAGGTGGACTATCTATTACATCATCACAGTTGCTTTCCTTTCTTTTCCTTATAATGCTTTGTCCCAGCCTAAATAAACCCCCTTAGTATGCCAGCCTTCATGACTTATCCCCAAACCTTCAATTGGCATCAAAATCTTTCCTGATTCCTTGATATATGTAAATATACACACAGATAAAAATTTAAAAATATTTTAAACATGAAAAATAACACCAAAAACATAAACATTTCCCTTAATTGTAGCTTTGGACTCTCCTTTTTTAGGCTGCTTAGGCCTTCCTTTTTCTCTGTCTCTAACCTTCACTTTCAGTTTTCACAATACAAATGTGCCAATTTTTCAAGGTTAGGGAATCTTTTCCTCTTACTCCTCTTGCTTCTCCCCTTCTCCTCTGGCTCCTCCCCTCATCCTCTAGCTCCTCCCCTCCTCCTCTAGCTCCTCCCCTCATCCTCTAGCTCCTCCCCTCCTCCTCTTGCTCCTTCTCCTCTCCACTCTTGCTCCTCCCCTCCTCTGGTTCCTCCCCTCATCCTCTGCCTCCTCCTTCTCTTTCCCTCCTCTTCCTCCTCAGCCTCTGTCTCCGCCCCTGCCTTCTGCTCTCTAGCCTCTTTCTTGCTGTTTCCATTTTATTTATTTTGAGGCTCCTGCGAAGGGGGAGCCTCTGGCTTAGGAATTCCTCAAATCCTGTCTGTGATTCAGAAGATTTTCTTGCCTTTACTCTGAAAAGTGGAGCCAAGTGGAACAGCTCATTTTGTTTCTCAGAAAAGGGACCTGTTTAGCTTTATCTACACGTACTTGTTAATTAACAAACTTTGGCCAGCTTATTTTTGAAACCTTGGCTTTTGCTTCTTTTTAAAAAAATTACTCACATCCAGGGCTTAAAGTGACATTCTTCCTTACAACATCAAATTGAGCAAGATATTTGTTAACATGTAACCCCTTGGCACTCTCTGACTCTACCGTGCTTACTACTTATTACTCCAGAAGAGGCATTAAGAATTTTAATTGTCGAAGATCATAAGACTTACAGTAGATGAGAGATTAGTAATCATAAACTCGATGTGATTTCATGAGCTGCTACTTGGGCAAGAAGCTTTGGATGAAACCAACCATGTAGGATTGATGGAGAATGCTGCTCAATCCAGTAAGACATGAGCCCCTCTCCCTAATGCACTGGATTCAGGTGGACTTAGGAAAGCATAAAGAGCTCTGGGAAGGCAGTGGTCCAGGCCATGCAGTGCATGGTAGCCTGGCAGGGAGGCAGCCAGCAGCCAGAAATCACCTCTCCATCAAAATGATGTAATGACTTAACATTAAAGTGAAAGTTAAGTCAACAGTGAGGCCATGCATTTGGAAAAAGACCTTGACCAAATGGGGGAAATATTAAATACAAGGGTTTTATGGCTAAGATATTTCAGAGTGAGTCAGGAGGACATTTCAGAGGTTATGCTTATGCACATCTCAGGCAGATCCGACTACCTGCCACAGTAAACAGAACCTCATAGAGGGGTGCTCCTGAGGTTCTAGAAACATCCAGACACTATAGGCAGGACACACAGCTTCCTGACATTAGAACCCCATCTGTGGGCCTTAACCTGGAATGTATGATAATCTCTTTTCCCAATATATCAGAGTGAGACTCATTTATAATTTTTCTACTCATGATTAGTCTACAGCTTTTATTTAAACCTATATTTAGCACTATATCATTAAATATATGTCCCAGAGACTTAAATCTTCCATCTGTTCACATGCGGCTTGAGCCCTGAATCTCAGCAGACTTGCAACCAACACCTACTCTCCAGTTCATCGGACTCGCCCAGGACAATTAACAAAATGATGATCTTGGACAACTCCCACCTCCCAAAAAACAGAGTATCTACAACTGCAAGCAAAACAGTTCCTTCCATCTGCCCCATAAGATCTAAGCCCCCTCCTAATTTGAAACTGAGTGGGCAACATCATCCCCAAAGCCTCAAAATTGAGGAATAAACAAACATAAGGGGGCAATGCAACCTTGGACCAAAGTAGACTTATTAGTATTGTAGTAATGGAAGAACTTGCAATGTTGATATAAAGATAGTGGTCATCAGAGGTTTTGAGGGAAGAATAAGTGGAACATAAGGCATTTTTAGGGCATTGGAATTGTTCTGCATTATATTGCAATGGCAGACACAGGCCATTGTATATTTTGTCAAAACCTATAAAACTGTACAGTGCAAAGTGTTAACTATAATGTAAACTATAGACCTTGGTTAGTAGCAATGCTTCAATATGTATTTATTAATTGTAACAAATGTACCATATGAATGAAAGGTGTTATTAATAGGGGAAAATGTGGAAGGGAGAGGGGGTGGGTTAAATGGGAATCCCCTATACTTTCAATGTAACTTTTCTGTAATTTAAAACTTCTCTAAAAATAAAATGTTCTGTTTTTTTTTAAATTTTTATTCCCTCCCTGCCCAACCCCCCAAGATAGTTCCCTCATCTGTCTGCTTGTCTTCCTCAGGAGGCACCGGGAACCAAAACCGGGACCTCCCAAGTGGGAGGCAGGCACCCAACTACTTAGGCCACATCTGCTC
>JAQZBX010012571.1:0-12024 GCA_029593785.1 Cabassous unicinctus | reverse complement strand
TGGATGGGGGGAGGTGGGGAGGAGAACAAATGCAGTGCCCCTTCCTCAGGAGATCCTGACCCTGAAGCAAGCTCTCCTACTACGGGATGGGCACCCATTGCAGAGCTGGATGGGGACAGCTGGGGAACCGAGAGGAGACCCTGATCTCCATCTTTAAAGGTGGATTTATTTCTATGGCACTAATGACTATCCTTTTGTTACGTTTTGTGAAGATGTCTCACAAAGCAATGTGTGCAGCAAATCTAAAGGGAGCTGTTGAGCCCAATTCCTTACAATGAAAAAACACTTGGACAGCCAGAGAACTAGTTAAATTAATTATTCTACCTTCATACAGTGGAAAAATATACAGTTATTAAAAACAGTGACATTGATGTTTTTATAATGATATGAGAAAATGTCTACAATGTTAAAAAAACAAGTCATAGACAGAAATATATTATTCCAGTTAGGAAAAAATATTTGATCCTGTTGACATCCACACATAAGCATGCATGCACACATACAGGGCTGAAATTCAGCCAGTACATACTCACTAATGGCTAGTGTCTATTCTGATTGGTTAGTGCCTCTTCTGACCAGTTATTAAAGATTCTAAATATTATCCCTGTAAATATACACAGGAGAATGTTCACCAAAATACTAATTGTAATCATTTTGGAGTGGGTTCTGATAATTTATACTTTTTTTCTCTTGAGATTTCATATTGTTTTAATTATTTTAAAACCATGACTATGTCAATATTTATGGTCAGATAAATAATGCAGTTATTTTCATTTTGGAAAAAAGTTATATCAAACTTTTAAGCAAAACAGTATCAGAAAAGAGCTTCTGACATGAATAAGCATAGCCAGCAAACTTATCCTTTTTACTTTGGGAAACCTGGCACTGTTTCTTCAAAATTATGGTGACACCACGGGAACTGGCTTCTTATTTATGGCACTTCCTCACTACAAACACCATAACCTCTTTCTTGTTTTTACAAGATCACTGGACAGCTTGGGCAAATGCAGTCTAGATTTTCAGAGACATTGGCAAGTTCTCTCATAATTTCCTTTTGAACAATACAAGGAAATATGGGCTGGATGCTAAAATACTTGGAATGACCAAAGCACGAGTCCTCTTTAGTGAACTCCAGTTGCAAACTGGTGTAAGATTTCGGGGTCAAGCCCTAGGCCTCTGTCCTAGGTCCTGTGCTGGTCAATAGTTAAACCAATGGCTTGGGTGAAGACAAAGATGTGGAATGGGCAGTTGAATCGAAGCAAAGGGTGACAAATCAGAATTCAAAATACCAGAGAAAACACAACAGGGATCAAAGTCAGGTTCTGCACTGGGGTCCAAAGTCCCAGGAATGAGCATAGGGTGGGGAAGATTGACTGGAAGCGAGACTCTGGAGCTTGGTCCATAGGATGCGCAGTGTGAGTCAGATGGTTGATGAGGGATCTCGAAAACCTATGGGAATCTCGAGCAGCATTTGCAGAAATGAGGCATTCACGTTAAGGAAGACATTATACTTGCACCACGCTGAAATTCAAAGATGGCGGCTCTTCAGAACTGGAGTGGGTTGCCTCATGAGGGCATCCTCAACTCACTACTCCTCTGCCCTTTCCCAGCCGTCTCAGGATGTGGTGAAGGAGATGATACAGTTCTCCAAGGAGACACTGGACAAGATTGACAAGGCTCGCTCAGAGGGTTTGTACCATGAGGTAAGAATTCACTTTTTATAGGGGATGGGATCGCAGAAGAGGGTGGAAATGGTCTCTAGCAAAGAAGGGAAATGAGATGATGATGGGGAAGCTACCAAGCAGACTCTGTATCTGGAAGATGGCCATTGGACAAGACCATGACTCTTTTTTGCCTTAAACCTTTAGCATCTCTTGGAGATATGTTCTCAGTGACCATTCAACCCATTGAAACTGGGTCAGAGGAAAGCAAAGGCAGCCAGGCAAATGGCTCTGGGGGATGCTGGCATCAGAGATGTTGGGAATGGAGGTGGCAGTAAGACAGACTGGGAGTGGGTTTCTTGCTTCCCATAATTGAATGCATGTCCTTGCTAGAGTTTCCAGGCTCTTATCAACTGAGCCTGCGACCCTGGTGTTCTTAAAGCACAGAGGTTCTCAACCCTGGCTGTACCCTAGAATCACCTTTGGAAATTCCTGATGCCCAGGTCATGATCCAGAACAATTTCACCAGAATCTGGGGTTAGGGGACCCAGGTATCAGTATTTTTAAAGCTCTCAAGTGATTTCAGTGTGCAGGCAAAGTTGAGACCCACTGCCAAAAACTGACCTGGAGACCAGTTGGGCAACTTGTTGGAAATACAATTTTTTGTGTCTCACCCCCCACCCCAAGTTTTGATTCATGTAATAATAGGACATGAAACTATGGATCAGTATTTTTTTTTTATGTGCTCTGTAATCAGTAAAATTTGGATGCTGCTAGGGTATGACAAGGTGGGAGATTAATTTCTGTTCATTTCCATCTATTTTTCCCTCCTATTGTCCCTTCTCTTTTACTCACTCACTCATTGCACATCTTGAGCCCTGACTGGGTTGGCTAACACAAGACCCCTAACTCCTTGCCTCCCAGGACCTCCATCCAATGGGAGAGGCAGTCACATGAACAAAGTGTTATTGAATAATATGGAAAGTCCAGGTCAGAGGCACGAATTAGGAGCTATAGAAAGCAGTAGGGTTCCACTGGCTCCATAGCCCTGGATTTCCTCCTTCTCTTCATTTCTTCCTCTTCTCCATTCAAACTAACCTCTTGTCAGGGCAAATGTAGAGTCAGAGAATGTGCCCTGGGTTCTGTAGGGTTGCCTTTGGGGTGAATTGTTGCTGGCCCTTTTTGCCATGTCCCCACCCATTTACCTCATGGACCTCTGGGAAAATCTGAGGGCAGAATTAGTTTTCACTCATATTAAAAGTTTGGGTTGTGTAGCAGTTTAATATTATTGATGAATTCCAAAAAGAAATATTGGATTATGTTTGTAAACTGGTCTTTTCCTCTGGGTGTATTAGAATGTATTGGATTCAGAGGTTTTACTTTTAACTTAATTAAATTATGATTAGGGCTTTGATTGGGCCACATCAGTAGGGTGTTGAGTCCCTGCCCCTTGGTGGGTGAGGAATCACAGATAAAAGACATGGCAAAGGACAGAGTTGGAGTTTTGATGTTGGAGTCTTGAGCTGGAGCCCCGGGAAGTAAGCACAGAGAGGAGCTTGATCGTGAGGAAAGAGAGAAAGCCCTGAGAAGAGAAACAAGTTGTTTGCCTGATAGTCTACAGCTGGCTTTGTGGAGAGAGGCAAAGCCTAGAGAGCCTTGTAGTCTACAGCTGACCTTGTGGAGATAGCAGAGGAGCTGAGCTCGGAGACAAGCAAGCCCTGGGAAGAGAGGAACCCAGGAAGCCTGAACCCTCACAGATGTCGGTAGCCATCTTGCCCAAACATGTGGCAACAGACTTTGGTGAGGGAAGTAACTTACGCTTTATGTCCTGGTAACTGTGGGCTTCTACCCTGTAGCAGTTTGGCAGTTTGATATAGTTATGAATTCCAAAAATAGATATTGGATTATGCTTGTAAACTGTTCTGTTAATCTGGGCATGATTGGGTTATGATTGGGGTGTTGACTGAGCCACGTCAGTAGGGCATTGAGCCCCACCCCTTGGTGGACGGGGAATCAAATATAAAAGGCATGGCAAGGGACAGAATTGTAGCAGTTTTGAGTTGGAGTTCTGATGTTCAAATTTTGATGCTGGAGCCTGGGGAGGCCAGCAGACGGAGGAGCTTGGTCGTAAGGAAGGAGAGAAGGCCCCGGGATAGAGACGAGCCATTCACCTGAGAGTCTACAGCTGGCCTTGTGGAGTGAGGCAAAGCCTAGAGAGCCTCATAGTCTACAGCTGACCTTGTGGAAATAGCAGAGGAGCTGAGCCCAGAGATAAGCAAGCCCCAGAAAGAGAGGAACCCAGGAAGCCTGAAATCTCGCAGACGTCAGCAGCCATCTTGCTCCAACATGTGGCAATAGACATTGGTGAGGAAAATAACTTATGCTTTATGGCCTGGTAACTGTGGACTTCTACCCTTTATAAAGACCAACAGATTTCTGGCATTTTGCATCAGCACCCCTTTGGCTGACTAATACAGGTGGTATTTCAGTCTTTAGAGTATCAAGGGAAGAAGAGGAATATCTAGAGACCATTTCTGTAGGGTGCAACTTAAGCCTATGAATCGATCTGAAAGCCTGGCTCCGAGCTGACGGGGGTCAGGCCCATCTTATTTCTCACAAAAGCCAATGTAGCAGCCTCCTGGGAGGCCCCCTTTCTGCTGACCTATCGTCTACATTTCCAGTGGGACATGACTGTCCAACCTCACTGTGCATGAGGACCACCCAGGGGCTCATGCAAACAACAGAGGCCTGGGTTCTTCCCCCAGTTACTTGTTTTCTACTGGTCTGGGGTAGGGCCCACACATCAGTGTTTATGCAAAGCTCTCTAGATGATTCCAGAGCACAGCCTGGGTGGTGAATCACTCCTATGGTCATTAAGAACAGGTGGTGGAGCTCAACTGCTTGGCTTGCATCCTTGCTCCATCATTGCTCACCACTTCCTGTGCTTCAGTTTTCTCATCTGGTAAAATGGAGATATCATTAGTACCAACCTCATTGAACTGTGGTGAGAATAAATTTATACACAGTTGGTTCTTATTCTTTGCAGTAGTTATATTCTACAAAGTCTCTGCTAACACTGAATTAGCAAATACTGAACCACTGTTCCTAGGGGAAATACAAGCCACTACAAGCCACTGGTCACACGTTTTGTCAACTGATCAATACATAACCTTGTTTTATATGTGTTTTTATTTAAAGACACTTTATTTAATATATGCTGTTGATTCATCAGCATTGAACTCACAGCCACAACACTACAACTCCTGCCTGAACAAAACTTACCTAACATGTATTTTATCTGTAAAGCTCATCACAATCTTGTTGTGTTTAGAAGTGCTAGACAGCACTTCAACACCACGCTTGACGGTTATTTCAAATAGTGAAATCACCAACAAAAAGTTTGTGGCACGAGAAATACTGCAGAAAGGATACTCATTTATAGTATGAGAGCTGATACAAGAAGGCAGAGCATTGCCTTTTTTGACTTCAACAGGGAATGTGCTCATTGGACAATTCACATTTATTGCTACTCAGTGCATGTTTGCAAATGTTTGCTAAGGACCGTGAAATCTCTGGGAGTATTGATTTTTTGCAGTTATAGATAAATTATAACAAGTAGGCAAATTTGCAAATATGAAATCTATGAAAAATGAGGATTGACTGTATATAGCTTTCCTGGCTCCCTGCTACCTACTAAATTATACGAAAACTCCTCACTCTGCCACATCAGCCATACCTTCCCCACTTTTACCATTCACATCCCTACATCTTGTTATTCAGATCACACACCTGAGCTTTCCTATTTCTGACAGTGATTTCCCTGCCCTTAAAAGAATGAGTGTTAAATATCCTCATGATAGTCCAATGTGCAATTTAAGCATATGCTCTGGGGCCATGCTCATGGATGGTCTCTGTGTTTTACTCTAGGTTGTGAAATTATGCAGGGAGTGCCTGCAGAAGCAGGAGCCAGTGTTTGCTGACACCAACCTCTACCTGTTACGGATACTGAGCATCGTTTCGGAGGTCCTCTCCTATCTCCAGGCCTTTGAGGAGGCCTCCGACTACGCCAGGAGGATGGTGGATGGCTATATGTAGGAGACAATCCTGGGTCTTAACTGTCCTGTGTCTATTCCAGGGGTGGCGAAAGATGGCACACATATTCGTACCTCTCCCTCCTGCACCTGTGGCAGGCATCAGTAATCGATCATGGTTCTCTTTATGACTGAGCCATTTTACCATTCTCTGAACAGAAATGACCAAACAATCAGAGTTGGTACTCCAGATGAAACCTCTTTGCCATCTCTGGTCTTCCCCAAATCCCCTAGCCCATCTATCACTTGGGCAGCATCTTCTGCTGTTCATTTCCTTAAGGCTAAGTCCAGCTTGATTTCAAGCGTTTGGAAAGGGCTGTTCTCCTTAACAATTAACACAGGCAATCCCTTCATTTTCTATATACTATCTAAAGAAGTAGAGATTTCTTTTATTTTTTTTGAAAAATGAGGCATAAATGGTAAATGGTAAAATGTGACTCTTTTTCTTATTTTTTATTTTTTAAAATACAACTCTTTTGCCTTTTCTCTGCCAGTATCCTCTTTTGCTTCTGTGCCCACATTGCTATGTGAGTTTAACTTTCTGGACACAAGAAGGTTCGTTTATGTTACTCATAAGCAAAATGAGGGTAAATTTTATGGAATGCTCAAAGAAGGTCTTGCCAAGAGGATGCAAAGAGGTGAAAGTAGAATTCTGTCCCAGGAAGGATGTTCAAGATAGTTTCCCCCTGAACTTCCTCTGCTTCCTGTGCTCAAGTTTAGCCTACAGCCCTGGCACAGTTTCCCCAAGGAGGATGGGGCTTGGTGGCCCAGGCCAGGGCTCAGCTCTCACGGCCCTGCTATGTGGGATGTTTGGCAATTCAGTCCATATCTCTGCACCTAGCGGTAGGATGTGGGTGCCTCACAGGCTGGTGGGAGGTGGACTCAGTCAGTGAGGGCCCTTTGTGAACTGTCAAATGCTGAGCAGCCATCAGAACAGTGGGGTTACATGTTATGATTTTTTTGCCGTCCCCCTGCAGGAAGCTCTACCACCCCAACAATGCGCAGCTGGGCATGGCTGTGATGCGGGCAGGGCTGACCAATTGGCACGCTGGCCACATCGAGGTGGGGCACGGGATGATCTGCAAAGCCTACGCCATTCTCCTGGTGACACATGGACCCTCCCACCCAATCACCAAAGACTTGGAGGCAAGTTGGGATCTGGGGCCTGGGGTCTCCTACCTGGTCTGAGCTCTCTGGAGATGAGGTGGACTCTGCTTTAAGAAAGCCCATAAGGAACGGATGTGGCTCAAATGGTTGGGCGTCCGTCTGCCATATGGAGGGACCTGGGTTTGATCCCCAGCACCTCCTGGTAAAATAAAAAAATAAAAAAATAAAAAAGAAAGCCCATAGACAGTCAGCCAGATCAGAAGGAAACTTAGAATTGCCTACTCCCTTTGCTTTATGTATGAGGAAACTGAGGCCCAGCGAAGGGGAGTAATTTGTCCATCATCACATAATAGGTTGATGGCAAGGATGAAACTTGAACTCTGAGTGTGTTGTATCATGAAGCCCCAGATCTGGACTGAGCAAACCTAAACCATGGTGCATGTGTGCCTATGCTTGTGCAGCCATCGACCTGACAAAGCATTCTGTGCTGTGTAGAGTAGAGTTTGGGAACAGAGGTTCTGAAATCAGGCAGCCAGGATGAAATTCTAGCTGTGCCACTTTCTAACTGTGTGCCTTTGGATTCCAGTCTCCTCATCCATCACATGGGGGGAAATGATGGTTCTAAGTGCACAGGGCTGCGGTATGGGTCCAATGAGTTAATATTGCAAAGCACTTAGAACACAACCTGGCAAATGGTGTGTTTTCAATAATTGTGGGTTTCTTTTGTGCTCCCAAGGGCTGGTTTATTTGAGAGTGATGGGGATGTTCTCAGTCTGTGCAGCGTAGGAAAAAGGACGCTTCGGCATCAGAAAATATGCTGTAGAATCTTGGCTCCACCATTTGGAATTAGTTGGACCTCAGATATGTCCTTTTACTTCTCTGATCCCCAGATTCCCTATCTAGAAACTGGAAACAATATCCTAGCCCTTCAAGATTGTTGTGAGGACCGAGTGAGGGGCAGAAAGGTGGAAAGGCCTGAGTTTATGTCTAGTGTAGTAAGCTCGTCAAAGGCAGAGACTTTCTCTGTCTCGTTCATTGTTATATCCCCAGCCCCTTGAATGGTGCCTGGCCCTTGATGGATATTTGTTAAATGGGTGATGGGAAAATGTGTGTCTTGTACTTTCATCTCTACAACACTCTGTAAGGTATGAAGGAATCTCACCCATTTTGTAGATGAGGAAACTGAGGGCTGAAGTGATTGACATTTGCGTAAAGTTCCCATGACCCATAAGTGTGGGAGCCAGGATTCAAATCCAGGTCACTGCTTGATGGTTCCTGAGAACACATATTCCCTGAATAATCCTTGAAGCTTCTTTCTCAAGGACCACAATATTAGGCTCCCAATGGATGAGTGTGTGGGTGGGTGTGGATGAAGGGTGGGTTGCATCTTGGTGACTGGGGGTCCTTTGCCCTGCTGCCTGCCAGGTCGGTCAGTGGCCCCGTGTTCTGGGAGCAAGCTTGTCATTGCTGCTTATCTGTATCTGTGTCCCACAGGCCATGCGGGTGCAGACAGAGATGGAGCTGCGCATGTTCCGCCAGAACGAATTCATGTACCACAAGATGCGTGAGGCCGCCCTGAGCAACCAGCCCGTGCGGGTCATGGCTGAGCCCAGCAAAGAGCCAGCCCCGGCCCTGTTCCATAAGAAGCCATGAGGACCTGCCAGGGGCGGGGGCGGGGGGTGGGTGGGCAACAAGGCTGGGGACAGGGAGAGATGCCGAGGGCGGAGAAGAAGTTGTTGAGGAAGTTGGGGCAACGCTCAACTTGTTGCTCTGGGATTGTAGGGCCCTGTGTTTCCCAGTGCCGTTTTGGTTCAATTCAACTCGGTTCAACTCAACTTAACACAGCCCAGCCCATCATATGAATAATTATTGGGTGCTAAGCCCTGGGGGATGCAGGAGCTCCAAATGTAATTGGGGAGGCAAAATGTAAACAAACAATTAAAGCACAGTGTGATAAATGTAATGGGAAACCATATGGAGAGAGGCGGTAGGAAAGAGGCATGTGTCTGGGAGTGTTGTAGAAAAGATAACCTCTAGCTGAAGGTTGCAGGAGACTTGAGTCTCAGGTTACCACTCACCCATCTTGGGCTGCTGGTCTTCCCGCTCCACCTTCCCCTGGCTTTTGTCTGTCTCATCTGTGGTCTGGAATACTCAGGATTTGGCTGACTAGGATGGGTGAGGTCCAATTTCCTCAGGTTAGTGTGCAGTTATGAAGAAGGGGCTGTGTTTGGACCATTTAGGTCTCCTCAGAGAACTGAACCCTCTTCAGAATGATGCATATGCAGAAATAGATGGGGGCTTTGCCCAAACCACCAGAGGCCCCAGTTTAAAGTCTGGGAACCAAGGAAAACTCTAGATATATTTCTAGAACAAGAGAGGAAATGTTTCTCTATCTCACCCTCACTGCCAAGCCTTGTGTTTCCATCTGATGTGGAGGCTACTTGGACAATATCTGAGGTTTTTCTGGCCATTGCCTCATTGAATTAAGAAGTCTTTGTAGGGTGAACCTGAGAGAGAAACTTGGTAACACACATACCGGATGATCACGGGTCCAGCAGAACTGGCCTTCGGGGGTTTTATTTAGTCATATGTACCAGGGAAGTCTTTGTCAGCTTAGCCTTGATCATTGGCCTCCAAAGAAGCTATACTCAGCACTGGATAATTACTACTTCCCTTGCTTGGTTTCTTTCACTGTCTATCCCCTGAGAGCATCTGCTGTTCTCACAGGAGGGCTCCTCTAAATGGGACCCTGTCCACCTTGGTCAGGTTCTCTTCAGAGGTGTGGACCAATTTATCCTCATCTCTGGGAGGCTGCTGTGGTTTCCACACAAGAAATGTGGGTCAGGAACCAACCAATCCAGTTGGCCTATTATCCTGTTATCTTCTGTAACTCCAGACTTCTCACCAAGGTGTTGGGGGTATTGGAACAAAGCCCTCCACTTGGGGGTTCCATGAAGCCTTCTACATCTGGCCCCAGGGCTGTACCTAAAACCTCCCAGGCCCCATAGTTGCTGTCTCTGCCTAAAATCCCCCTAAAATGTTAGCTCTTCCATCCCACCTTTTCATCCCCAAAGTGACTCACTGCCTCCCGGAAATCTGCCCAGGGGCTGACAACTCTGCAACTGTGTCAGCTCTTTGCAGACACTTTTATATGACATTTGGCTGTTCTTTGAGGATATCCCCTTCTCTGCAAGCTTTCATGGAAAGACTGATAGTTCTTTCAAGCCTAGAAGGCCTAGAGATAGCACCAGCATTCTCCCAGGGACCCAACTGGCACTTCCAAATGATGACTCTTGTACCATCATAAAAAGCCTCTCCCCCAAACCCTCTTCTCTTCTTGGTCACTGGCATCTGCCAGCCCCTTGGTCATTCCCCCACATTCATGGTCTTTTTTCCCTTCAAATTTGGTGGCTTCAATGTCCATCTATACAAATCACCTAACCCCTTGCTTCTCAGATTCTTGATTTCCTCAATTCCAGGTGTCTTTCCCTTTTCTCCATGTCCATAACACCCTCTCTTGGCCACACCCTGGACATGGTCATCACCATAATTTCCCCATTTCTGATGTCTTAAATGTATCCTACTTTCTAATCATCATCTCCTACCATGTTCACCTCTTTCCCTCTCTTTTGTTCACCAAAGATTACTCTATGACCTCATGTATACCTCTAGTGTCTTCACTTCCTTTCAGGTAAGCCAATTTTTCACTTTAACCCCTTTTTTACTCTCAGTCCTTCCTCCTTCTTGACCATCTCCCCGCCTGGTACATAAAGTTCCAATCCTGGATTGTCCTCTGCTGCAGCTGGAGGTGTTGCACACAGCAGGGAAAACAGCACTTCTCTGAGCACAGGTGCCTCTACAAATTCTTCTCCACCTTCAGCTGGACGTTTGGTGCTGCACAGAAATGCTTCTGCATGCCCCTTTCTCCTCGTAACTATTACAGTCACTCACTACTGTCCTTGCGTTCTCTGATTTCAGCAGAACTTCATCTCTTAAGTCATGGAGAAGACAGAGGTTGGAAGATGGGATGCCCTCAATTTTCTCTTCCCATATTCACACACATATGCCTGCATGTTTGTTCATCCTTCCACCCTTCTCTCTAGGACCCTTGCCCCCTCCAAAGCTCCCCTCCACCTGTGCTTCTGCAGCCTTTCCCTTCCCGTGTCCTTGGGACCTTGCTCCACCTATTATTCCTTCTCCATCCTGGATCCTTGACATTTCTCCATCCACTGACTTTTTCAACAGTCAATAAACATGCTGGGGACTCTGATCATAATCTTCACTGCCGTGTAGTTTTAAAAAGATTTATCTCTCATAGTTATTATCTGCTGTTGTTCAACTTCCCATCTCTTCCCAAACCCACTGCAGACTGGCTTCTGCTCTCCTCAGCCACTACAATGGCTCTGACTGATGCCACCTCTAGACTGCATCAATTGACAGCCCTGGTCCTTGTGTCGGTGACACCACTTTCTTGCCGTAATCCTCTGGTGTGGTAGTTCAGTCTCCCTCGCTGACACTGTTTCCCATCCTGTCCTGACAAGCTGGCATTTCCTGGAGTTGGTTTTGTCCTTGGGTTCGTTCTCATTTCACTCTGCACACACTTCCTGGGTGAGCTCAGCGAGGCCCTCTGTTTAACAACTACCTTGATGCTGATGATTCTCAAATCTGTATTCCCCGACCTTGTTCTTGAGCTCCAACCCCACACACTCCCTCTCTGCAACCACATCAAACTCAGTGTGTCCAAAATGAAACTTTCTCTTTCCTTTCTCCCCTTGCCCATATCGATTCCTCCTTAGCACACTACCCAAGAACACCACAATTGGAGACTCGACTTCCCTGCTCTAGCCAATTCCCAATCCCCTGTTGTATCCTCGACTTCAGACAAACCCACTCACTCATGGGTCCCTGACTGAGCCATAGTCACCAGTGCCACTCTTTGAAATTTCAAACGTTCTGTCTAAAAGGCCTGAAAACTGACCAATTTCTATTCTTCTTTCAACACAGTTTGGGAATCACCTCTTCTGTGATACTTTCCCTGAATACCCCAGGCTCAGCTGGCTGCCCTGTCTGTGTCTCTCAGATCACCTTGAATTCCCCCATCATGACACTCTTCATAGCATTGTAATTGCCTGTTTTTTGTTTTGTTTAGTTTTTTTTTGTAATTG
>JAQZBX010012570.1:0-41026 GCA_029593785.1 Cabassous unicinctus | reverse complement strand
TGCTTAGAGAACTGGATATTCATATCTAAAAGAATGAGAGAGGATCACCATCTCATGCCCTATACAAAAATTAAATGAAGATGGATCAAAGGTATAAAATATAAAAGCCAACACCATAAAACTCCTAGAAGATAATGTAAGGAAGCACATATGAGATGTTGAAGTAAGAAATGATTTAATAAACTTTAGAACCAAAGTGCAAGTAATGAAAAGCAAAATAGATCAATGGAACTTTCTCAAAATTAAAAACTTTTGTGCTTCAAAGGATTTTGTCAGGAATATGAAAAGACATGAAAAGTAAGCAGAAAAGAGTAGGGGTAGCTATACTAATATCAGACAAAACAGAATTTAAATGCAAAAAAGTTTTCAGAGATACAGAAGACCATTACATATTAATAAAAGGGAAAATCCACCAGAAAGATAAAACTGTCAGAAATATCTATGCACCTAAACAAGGTGCCTCAAAATACATGAGACAAACTGGCAAAACTGAAGGGAGAAATAAACATTTCTACAATAATTTTTGGAGACTTCACTTCCCACACACATCATTAGAACAACTAGACAGAAGATCAACAAGGAAACAGAAAACTTGAACAATATGATAAACAAGGTTACACCTAACAGACATATACATAACACTGCATTGAAACTAGCAGGTTACACATTCTTCTCAAGTGCCCATGTATCTTTCTCCAAGATAGACCACAGTTTAGGTCACAATGCAGCTCTCTATAAATATAAAAAGATTGAAATTATACAAAGCACCTTCTCAGATCAAAATGGAATGAAACTGGAAATCAATAACAGTCAGGAAAAAAGTAAATTTGCAAATGTGTGGGTACTGAAAAACATACTCCTAAGTAATCTGTGGGTCACGGAAGAAATTGCAAGTGTGATGAGTAAATATATTGAGACAAATGAAAATGAGCACTCAACATATCAAAGCTTATGGGATACAGTGAAGGCAGTCTTGAAAGGGAAGTTTATAGCTCTAAATGCCTATATAAAAAAAGAAGAAAGAGATAAACTCAAACACTTAACTGAACAAGTAAAGAAACTAGAAAAACAACAGTGAACCAATCCCAAACCAAGCAGAAGGAAAGAAATAATACAGATTAGAGCAGAAATAAATGAAAATGAGAACCAAATAATACAGAGAAAATCAACAAAACAAAAAAGCTGGTTCTTTGAGAAGATCAATAAAATTGACAAACCCCTAGCTAGACTAACAAACAAAAAAAGAAAGAAGATGCAAATAAATACAATCAGAAATGAAAGGAATATATTTACAAATGACCCCACAGAAATAGAAAGAATCATAAGA
This sequence comes from Cabassous unicinctus, assembly GCA_029593785.1. Lineage (NCBI taxonomy): Eukaryota > Metazoa > Chordata > Mammalia > Cingulata > Chlamyphoridae > Cabassous > Cabassous unicinctus. The sequence continues at coordinate 39,699 of JAQZBX010012570.1, read as the reverse complement.
GGATATAATGAGAAACTATGCAACAAACTAGACAACCTAGATGAAACGGACAAATTCCTAGAAATGGACAACCAACCTACACTGATGCTACAAGAAATACAAGAACTTAAACCAATCACACTTAAGAAGATTGAATCTGTCATCAAAAACCTCCCAGCAAAGAAAATTCCAGGACCAAATGGCTTCACAGGTGAATTCTACAAAACATTTAGAAAAGAATTAACACCAATCATGTTTAAACTCTTCCAAAAAAAATTGGAGAGGAAGGAAAATTATCCAACACATTTTATGGAGCCAACATCACCCTAATACCAAAGCCAGATAAAGATACCACAGGAAAAGAAAATTACAGGCCACTCTCTCTAATGAACATAGATGCAAATTTTCTCAACAAAATTCTTGCAAATAGAATCCAACAGCATATCAAAAGCTTATACATCATGAACAAGTGGGATTTATTCCTGGTGTGCAAGGCTAGTTCAACATAAAAAAATCAATCAATGTAATATCCCACATTAACAAATTGAAGGAAAAAAACATGATCATCTCAATTGATGCAGAAAAGACATTCAACAAAATCTAGCATCCATTATTGATAAAAAACACTTTAAAAGATAAGAATAGAAGGAAAATTCCTCAATATGATTAAAGACATATATGAAAAACCAACAGTCAACATTATATTCAATGGGGAAAGGCTGAAAGCTTTTCTTCTAAGGTAAGGAATAAGACAAGGATGCCCACTGTCACCATTGTTATTCAATATTGTACTAAAATTTCTATCTAAGGTAATTAGACAAGAAAAAAGTAAAGGTATCCAAATAGGAAAGTAAGAAGTAAAAGTCTCACTTTTTGCAGATAACATGATCCTGTACTTAGAAAATCCTGAATTATCCATGACAAAGCTACCTGAGCTAATAAATGAGTACAGCAAACTGGCAGGATACAAGATCAACATGCAAAAATTAGTATTGTTTTTGTACAATAGTACTGAACAATCTGAGGAGGAAATTAGGGGAGAAATTCATTTTCAATAGCAACAAAAATGCTCAAATACCTAGGATTTAATTTAAACAAAAAAGTACAGGATCTATATGCAGGAAACTACAAACAATGCTAAAAGAAATTTAAAAAGTCCTAAACAAATGGAAAGACATTCCGTATTCATGGATTGGAAGAATAAATATTTTACCCAGACTGATTTATAGATTTAATGCAATACCAATCAAAATCCCAACAGCTTACTTTACAGAATTAGAGAAGGCAATTACCAAATTCATTTGGAAGGGTAAGTGCACCCGAATAGACAAAATCATTCTGAAAAAGAAGAGTGATGTGGGAGATATTTCACTGCCTGACCTTGAAACATATTACAAAGCTACAGTGGAAAAAACAGCATGGTACTGGCATAAAGATAGACACATTGATCAGGGGAATAGAATTGAGAACTCAGAAATAAACCCTCACCTATATAGTCAACTGGTTTTTGACAAACCTAACAAGTCCATGTTAACAGGACAAAACAGTCTCTTCAACAAATGGTGTTGAAGAACTGGATATCTAAAACCAAAAGAATGAAAGAGGACCCCTATCTCACCTGCTATACAAGAATCAGTTCAAAATGGATCAAAGATCTAAATATAAAAGCCAGGACCATAAAACTACTAGAAGAAGCTGTAAGGATACATCTTCAAGACCTTGTAGTAGGTAGTGGTTTCTTGCACATCCAAAGCATGTGCAACAAAATAAAAAATAGATAAATGGGACCTCCAGAAAATTAAACACTTTGCACCTCATAGGGCTTTGTCAAAAGATTGAAAAAGCAGCCAACTCAAAGGGAAAAAAAAATATTTAGAAATCACAAATCTAAAAAAATCACAAACAAGGGTTTAACATTCAGGATATATAAATAGATGTTATGATTCAACAATAAAAGGAAAAACAACCTAATTAATCAGTGTTAGTGGGAATGCAGAATGGTATTGCCACTGTGGAGGACTGTTTGGCAGTTTGTAAAGAAGTTGAATATAGGCTTGCCATGTGACCCAACAATACCACCACTGGGTATATACCCAAAAGAACTAACTGCAGTGACATAAACAGACATCTGCACACCGATGTTCATAGCAACATTATTCATGATTGTCAAAAGTTGGAAACAACCGAGGTGTCCATGAACAGATGAATAGATTAACAAACTGTGGTCTATTCACATGATGGAATATTATGCAGCTGTAAGAAGAAATGAAGTCATAAACCATATGACAACATGGATGAACCTGGAGGACATTATGTTGAGCGAAGCAAGCCAGACACAAAAGGACAAATACTGTATGATTGCGTTACTATGAACCAAATATATTGTGTAACATATTGTTTGATTTAAAAAAATGTTTATGTATCCAGTACATTTAATTGAGAAATGTATGTATTCATTCATCTGTGGTTACTTTTTAGTTTTTAATTGGTTATATTTTCAGTTATTAAATGTACAGAATAAAGTAAAAAAAAAACAAAGAATGTGAAAAGGCAGACTACTTACAATGGGAGACAATATTTGGTAAGAACTTATTCAATAAGGGCCTAATATCCAGCATATAAAAAGAAATTTTACATCTTGAAAATAAAAAGACAAGCAACCCATTTTAAAAATGGGCATGAGATTTGAATAGACACTCCTCCAAAGAAGAAATACAAATGGCTAAAAAGCACAATAAAAGATGCCTAATATCATTAGCTACTTGGGAAATGCAAATATTAACTTACACCTATTAAACTGGTGGCTATTAAAAATACAGAAGACTACAAGTGTTGGTGAGGATGTGGAATAAAGATAACTTCTACCCAATGCGGGTGGGAATGTAGAATGTTGCAACTATTGTGGAGGACAGTTTGGCAGTTCCTCAGGAAGCTAACTATAGAAATTCCATATGATCCAGCATTCCCAATTCTGGGTATATACCCAGAAGAATGGAAAACAGGGTCATGAACAGATATAAGCACACAATGTCCATAGCAGCATTATTCACTATTGCCCACAGTTAGAAGATACCCAAATATCCATCAACAGACAAGGAAACTGTGGTATATACATACAATGGAATATTACTCAGCTTTTAGAAGGAAAGCAGTATTAATTAATGGGATAATATGGATGAACCTGGAAGACCTTATATTGTGTGGAGCAAGCCAGGTACTGAAGGACAAATATTACATGACTTCACTGACACTAATTAGGCAAATTGTGTAGACAGAGAGGTAGATTCTTGAAGAGAGTTTAACAGGGGACAAAAATGAATTAGCGGGTTTTGAGCTGTTGCCCATATGAGCAAAATCTATGATGAGATGGAAAGGTGTGGTTAGGCAGTGGATGGGCATGAGAATGGTGCAGTGATGTCATTGGATTTGGCAGTGCTGGTCTGTGAGTGGTAGTAGGGTGCAGGGGTTGGATTAGACTATCAACGGAACTGGGGAGAGGGTTGGAGGAAGGAGCATGTGAACTCTGGGAATTTGCATGCCTGTGCTTAAATCTACAATGTTGGGAATGTTCTTTTGCCAAATATGGGAGAGGAGGATTATTGGTGCAGGGCATTGGATGTGGGGAGATATATGGGATAGGGTGTGCCTGAGTCATGCTTCTATGGAATATGTAAGTGTTCATCTTGTCATAGTGTGCTATATAAGTGGATTGACACCCACAAAATAAACAAGAAAATATTAAACTCCCATCCTGGGGACTCCTATTATGTTTTCAAATAGAGGGACAAGGATCCCTCAAAAACATAGGCAGTGCCTAATAAAAGAAAACAGAACAGTATATCAAATCCTCAGTAATATTGTAAGTAACTATGAATCATTCTTCAACAATTGAAACTTAATTATTATCATAGGTTCTGAAGGAAGGGGGAGGGAACAATAGAATAGATAAAACAAAGGGCAATTTTAGGGCAATTATTGCATGAACTTGCAATAATGGATACAGGCCATTTTACCTCTTGTCAAAACCTATGAAAGTGTGTGGTGCACAATGTAAACCATAACGTAAATCATTGACCATGGTTCATAGCAATGCTTCAATATTTGTACACCAATTGTAACAAATGTACCATCTGCATGTAAAATATGAATAATCGTTGGGAGTGGAAAAGGTGGAGGGTGTTGGGTATATGAGAATCACCTATATTTTCTATGTGACTTTTCTGTAACCTAAATCTTCTTTGAAGATAAAATGAATTAAATAAGACACTGGGGGAATATAAGGAAGAAGTTATCAGTGTACATACAAGACAACAGATCTTACAGTGATGAAAGACACAAAGTTTAAAAATGTTTTTATCATTTCAATTTTTTTCTGTTTCATTTATTTTTAAAAATATTATTATTTCATTTTCTTACTAATTTTACTTGGTTATTTTGTTGGCTTCCTTTTTGGAGATGTTTTGGATCACAGAAGGGTCACAATTGTGTCAGGGGAGAACCACCGGTGCAGAGTGTTGGTGATAAGGGTATGTGTGGGGAAGGATGCACCTGGGACATACCTCTAAGGCATATGAATATGTTCAAGTGTTCATGGGGCATTATCTCAGTGGGTGGAGATCTACACAATAACTGAAAGAATATTGGATTCCCATGCTGTGGTGTTCTGCTACATTCTCTAATAGAACATCAAGAATCCTTCAAGAACAAGGGCAGTGCCTAGTGAAGGAAAACAGAAAATTATGCCAGACCCTTGATATTGTTGGATTGTACTTATGATCCTTTACTTGTGAAATTGGCAGTTAACCTAGTATTATATATTTCCTAAGAGTTACCTCCTGAAAGTCCCTTGTTGCTCAAATGTGACCTCTCTCTGCCAAACTCAGCATGTAAATGCACTACCTTTCTCCTCCAGGCATGGGACATGACTCCCTGAGATGAGCCACCCTAGCACCAAGAGATTATTACCAAGAACCAATTAGCAATGCATCTGGAAAAAGACCTTGACCAAAATGGGGAAATACTGAATACAAATGAGTTTTGTGGCTAAGAGATTTCAAACTGAGTCGGCATGTCATTCCAGAGGTTACACTTGTGCACATCTCAGCAAGATCTCTTCGACTGCCTCTGCAAACAGTACCTCAAACAGCAGGGTCCCTGAGGGCTTTAGAGACTTTAGACACTAAAAGCAGGGCAGACAAGCTCCAGAAATTGGCACCTTGTCAGTGGGCCTTACTTTGGAATGTATGCTTTCCAGTGTAACAGAGTTTGACTTATTTATAGTTTCCTCGCACATGTCTCTTCTGCCCCTTTTATTTGAAACTTGTAGTTAGCACTATACTTGTTAAATATATGTGCCAGAGACTTAAATCTTTGGTCTGTTCGTGTCCCGGTTGAGCTCTGAATTTCAGCAATGTTGCAACATCTACTCTCCAGTTTTTGGACTTACCCGGGACAACTAACAAGGAGATGATGATGGACAACACCAATCCCAAGGAATAGAGAATGTCTGCAACTGTAAACAATAGAGTTCCATACCTCTGTCCCATGGAATCTAAGCCCTCTCTCAATTAGAACCAGAGTGGGCATCACCATCCCAAAACACTCAAAATTTGGGAATGAACAATGGATTAAAGAAGACATATTCTATTATAGATATTATTATTGTAGCAATGGAAGAGCATTTATCATTGATATAAAGGCAGTGGGTACCAGAGGTTCTGAGAGAAGAGAGGGAAGAATGGGCATTATACGTGGACATTTTTGGGATATTGGTATTTTGCTGCATGGCATTGCTATGATGAATACAGGGCATTATACATTTTTCCATAACTTATAAAATTGTGCAAGAAGAATGTAAATTAAAATGTAAACTATATCCCACAGTTGGTAGCAATGCTTCAATATATGTTTATCAATTGTGCAAGATATACCACACTAATGGAAGATGTTGTTATTGTGGTAGAGTGTGGGTGGGAGTGGGACATATGGGTATTGACTATATTTTATGCAACAGTTATGTAACTTAAAGCTTCTTTTAAAAAATAATAAAAAAGAAGAAATGGTGCCTAAGGAATTTATTTGTGAATAGTTAGGACCAAAGAATCTTTGACCCCAGACACTCAAGGGATCATAAGATTCAGCCTTTGTTGATCATAGTCCTGTCACTCAAATACTGAGATCTACCATTTCACAGGATCTTTGACAAAAAGTTTTCTTTTGTCCATATCTTAGAAGGTCTATTTAAAGAGATTGGTGCAAAATGATAATGTGATAATGATATTAGGGAAAGCCTTTCACCAATCTGCCATCATATCAAGAGCCACACAAAAGAGCTAAAATGAGTTTTAATCTCCTATTATATTTTCACATCTTAAAAAAATTAAAATTTCTTTTTTTTTATTTAAAATCAAATCAATTCCCATAATAAAGGCTTTAACATTAATCCAAAACATTTCAGTAAACATGAGCTCTTTGTTTTATGTTGTACATCTTATTTGCTGAGTTAATGTAAAATCATAATCTGCTGCGTGTGTGTGTGTGTGTTTGTGTGTATTCAGGTGATAAATTTAATTGTCCCACTCATTTTAAAAGATCAGTTAATTGTATAATAGTGGATTCAATAGGGCTACTGGTTCACTGCTATTTTTCTTTTTTAAATTTATTTTTAAAGAAGATTTATATTACAGAAAAGTTACACCAAATATATAGGAGATTCCCAAATATTTAGGAATAAACTTAACCAAGGATGTAAAACACTTGTACTCAGCAAACAATAATACATTTCTAAAAGAAATAAAAACGAAGTCCTAAATATTTGTGGGAACATGCCATGCTCATGGATTGAAAGACTAAATATCATTAAGATGTCTATTTTACATGAGTTGATGCAGATTCAATGCAATCCCAATAAAAATTCCACAACATTTTTTTAAACAAATGGAAAACACAGTTATTAAATTTATTTAGAAGGGTAAGGGGTCCAGAAAAGTCAGAAAAAGGAAAAGCAAAATTGGATGACTCTCATTTCCAGATTTTAATCATATTACCTATCTACAGTGCTAACAATACCATGGTACTGATCAAAAGATGGACACATAGAAAAATGGAACCAAATTGATACTTCAGAAACAAACCATCACATCTGTGGTCAAGCAATTTTTGACAAGGCTGTGCAAACACACTCAGCTGCAGCCAAACAGTCTATTCAACAAATGGTGCTGGGAGAACTAGATATCCATAACCAAAAGAAAATGTAGAGGACCCATATGCCACACCTTATACAAAAATTAACTGAAAATGGATCAAAGTCCCCAATATAAATAATAGAACCATAAAGCTCCTAGAAGAAAATGTAAGAAAACCTCTTCAAGATCTGGTGCTAGGTGGTGGATTCTTAAACCTTGCACCAAAAGCATGTGCAATGAAAGAAAACACTGATAAGTGAGACCTACTCAAACACGTTTGTGATTCAAAGGACTTTTCCAAGCAAGTAAATAAGGCATTCCACTCAATGGGAGAAAATATTTGGAAACCACATAACAGGTAAGTTTGATTTCCATTATATATAAAGAGATCATACAACCCAACAATAAAAGACCAAGCAATCCAATTTAACAATGGGCAAAAGACTTAAGTAGACATTTCTCCAAAGAGGAAATACAAATGGCCAAAATGCACATGAAGAAATGTTCATTATCACTATCTATTAGGGAAATGCAAATCAAAACAACAATGAGATATCATCTTACACCACTGTTATTAAAAAAAAAAAGAAAATGATAAGTGCTGGAGAGGATCTGGAGAAATAAGAGCTCTCCTTTACTATTTGTGGGATTGTAAATTGTTGCAATTTCTGTGGAAGGCAGTTTGGAGGTTCCTCAGGAAGCTAAATATAGAACTTCCATATGATCTAGTAATTCCTCTACTAGGAATACATCCAGAAGAAATAAAAACTGTGATGCAAACAGACACTTGCACACCAATGTTCATAGCAGTGTTAGTCTCAGTTGCCAAAAGATGAAAACAACATAAGTGTCCATTAACTGATGACTGGATAAACAAAATGTGGTATAAACATATGAAAGAATACTATCCTGGTGCAAGAGGAAATGAAATTGGGACATATGATAACATAGATGAATCCTGAAGACATTATACTAGGTGAAATAAGCCAGATGCAAAAGAACAAATATTGCATAGTCTCACTAATATAAACTAAATATGAAGAATAATCGAAACCTAGAGTATAGGTTATTAGGAGATAAGAGGATAGCTGAGAAGAACTACTGATACTTAATGTATGAAGAACTTTTAGTTTACTTGACTGTCAAAGTATGGAAATGTATAGAGTTGATGGTAACATATTATAGTGAGTAACAACTGGTTTATGAATGGGAATGTGGCTGGAATGGTTAGTCTGGGAATGTAAATGTCAATTGAAAGAAAACTAGAGATTAATATGGAGACTGAATAACACAGCGAACCCAAAGGTGGATGAGAATTGTGGTTGATCATAGAGATGTAAGAGTGTCCTGTGAGCTAGAGCAGATTACCTCACTATTGCAGAGTGGTGGAATATGGAGAAGCATGGTAAAAATACAATTAATGTGACCTATGGATTAGAGTTAACAGAAATACTGTAATACTTTTGCATCAATGCCAAAGATGTACTGTGATAATAATAGGGAGGTATGGAAAAAATATACCAAATGTAAGCAGTGTACTATAATTGGTGGTAATATTCTGATGATATTATCACATGGTCTGTACCAAAGGGTCCACAACGGTTTGGTGTGTTGGTGAAGGGTTGTTGTATGGGAATTTCACACATGTGGATGATTGTTTTGTAAGTTCACAGCTTCTGTAATAAAATATACTAAAAAATATATAGGGGAATCCAATGTACCCTACCCCCACCCCATCTCATATTTTTCCATATTTACATCTTACATCAGTGTGGTACATTTGTTATAATTGATGAACAAATTTTGAAGCATTGTTATGAACCATGGTCTATAGTTTACATTATGGTTTACACTTTGCACCATACAATTTAATAGGTTTTGACAAAATATATATTGGCCTGTATTCATCATTGAAATATCATGCTGAACAATTCCCATGCTCTAAAAATGCCCTATGTTTCACCTACTATTCCCACCGCCTCCTGTAAATACCTCTGTTAACCACTATCTTTATATAAATCTTACAAGTTCTTCATTTAGTACAATAATAAGTATTCTACTTTGGTCCATGTTTACACTCCCCCTGTATGTTTGTTCATTCCTCAGTCTTGAGGATTTTGGGGTGGTGATGCCTGCTCTGCTTCAGATTGAGAAGTGGCGTAGATCTTATAGGGAAGGTGGAAGGAAATCTTTTGCTTGCAGATGTAGGCAATTTTTACATTCTGGGATGGGTATTGTCCATCGTCATCAATTTAATAGTTGTCTTGGGTGAGTCCAATGAACTGGAGAGTAGGTTTTGGCTGAACACCGTTGAGATTTAGGACTCAAATAACATATGAACAGACCTATTATTTAAGCCTCGGGGACAGATATTTAAGGGTATAGTGCTAATTTTAGGTTCAAATGGAAAGGGTAGAAGAATAATGTGTAGGGGAAATATAAATGAGTCTAAATCTGTTACATTGAGGAAATAGGTAATTACATATTCTAAGATAAGGCCCACCAATGGGATGCTGATTTCATGGGGTTGTATGCCTTGCCTCTGTCTCTAGATCCCTTGGGAACATGCCTGATTGAGTCTTTGAATATCAGTTGACAGAATTTGCTAGGTCTATATCTGAACTCTCAGTTTGATTCCATTTGTCAGTATTTCTATCCTTGTGGCAATAACATACTGTTTTTAGCACTGTTGCTTTGTAGTATGCTTTAAGTCAGGTGCCATGATTCCTTTAAGTTATTTTTTTTTTTTTGCCTTTTCAAGATGTTTTGTGCTATATAGGATCCCTTACCCTCCAAAATAAATTTGGTAAGTGGTTTTTCATCTTCAGTAAAAAAATGTTCTTGGAAATTTTGTTGGGATTGTGTTGAAACTGTAAATCAAATTGCGATAGACATCTTAATGATATTTAGTTTTCTAACCCATGAACATGGAATATTCTTCTATTTTTTAAGTCTTCTTTGATTTCCTACAGTTTTCTGTGTACAAGACTTTTACTTCCTTTCATAATTTTATTCCTAGATATTTTATTCTTTTAGTTGTTATTGTGCATGAAATTTTTTACTTGATCCTTTTCAGATTGCTCATTATTAGTGTACAGAAATGCTACTGATTTTCCATGTTGAACTTATGCTTCTCCACTTTATTGAACTCATTTATCAGCTGTAGAAGCTTTGTTGTAGATGTTTTGGGACTTTCTACATATATGATCATGTCATCTGTAAATAGTGAATATTTTACTTCTTTCTTTCCAATTTTGATATTCTTTATTTCCTTTTCTTGCTTAAGTGTTCAAGCAAGTACTTCAAATAAAATATTAGAAAAGATTTGTGATAGTGAACACCTTTGTCTTGTTTCAAATCTTAGAAGGAAAATATTTAGAAGGAAAAACAAACCAGCAAATCAAAAACAAAACAAAATAAAAGGAAAAAAATATCTGATTCCCCTCTCAACTGCCAGGACCAGCTCTCTCAGGATGGCTCTTTTGGCCAATCTATCACCCCACAAAGGAAAATAAAATAGACTTCCCTCTCCAGCCCACCAGCAGCTACTAGCCTACTCCTCTTCACATTAGTGTTCTTGCCAATCAAACACCCAATAGACAGCCTCTCAGCCAGTACCTGTTTGAAGAAAAAAAAAATGAATTAGTTAAAAAAAAAGAAGAGAGAGAAAGAGAAAACTTCCTGCTCTCCCTTCTTCTCCAGGGCCAGTGGTGTTGTTTCCCTTAATCCACTGCCAAGCTGAGACCCCTCCCTCTCCAGTGAACCTCTTCTATTGCCTCTGTGATTCCCCAGCTTCACTTATGGCTGGCTAGCCTGCCTACCTTCCCACAGTTTCTGAAATTAGAGTGCATCCTTCAGTTCCCTACTCCACAATGTTGGATCCTTTTTTGATTTTCTCCTTAATTGTGTCTCTGTTGATTTCTGGAGAAAGGAAAAAAACAGAAGACTTTTATTTCCAGCCTGTTTTAGTTTCTTAGGGTGCTCAAGAAAATACCATGCATAGGTCCTGCTTACATACTAGGAATTTATTTCTCACCATTTTTGAGGCTAAGAGAAAGTCTTAATCAAGTCATCAAGGTGGTGCTTTCTCCCCAAAGACTGTTGCATTCAGAGGGTGGCGCTGGCAATCCTTGGTCCTTAGTTTGTCATATGACAAGACACATGGTGGTGTCTCCTGGTCTCTCCTTTTCTGGGCTTTCTTAATGTTCAGACTCTGGCTTTTCCCTCTCTAAATCTCCCTCTCTGACTGAATTTCATTCTCTTTTAAAGGACTCCAGTAATAGGATTAAAACTCATATGGATTGAGATTGGCCACACCTTAACTGAAGTAACCTCATCAAAATGTGCTACTTATAATGGGTTCACACATACACAGTAATGAATTAGATTTAAGAGGAAGCTTTTCTGGGTACACACAGCTCCAAACCACCAACCAGCCTAAACTAGGGATGAGTTGTAGTGTTGTAGAGTCTGCTTTCATTCCTCCTTTTACTTTTTGAGAGTAAACCATTAAAGGTTGTTCTTATTTGTTTGTTTGTTTGTTTTAGATACCGGGAATCAGGCATTGAACCCAGGACCTTGTATGTGGGAAGTAGACACCTCAACTATTAAGCCACATGGGCTCCCCAGTGTTGTTTTTTTTCACTTGTTTTGCTTGTTGTTTTACTTTTTGGTTTTTAAGGAGGCACTGGTAAGCAAACCTGCGACCTTCTATGTGCGAAGCAGGTGCTCAACCACTTGAGCCACATCTGCTCTCCATTGAGGCTATTCTTGATCTTCTACATTCCTTTCCTATTATATTCTTTCCTTTTCTCTTATTCTTAATTTACTTCTTTTTCCTTCCTACTCTCATCTCCCCTTCCTCTTCCATTTTCATAAAATTCTTTTTTAATTTTTTTTTTATTTCTAAAGAAGTTTTAGATTACATAACTGTGACATCAAAAATATAGGGGATTCCCTTATTTTCCATCCCTTTCTACTCCCTCACTTTCCCACATTAACATCTTTCATTAGTGTGATGCACTTGTTACAATTGATGAACACATATTGAAGCTTTGCTACTAACCATGGACTGTAATTTACATTGGAGTTCACACTTTGCCACACAAAATTTTATAGGTTTTGGCAAAATGTATAATGGCTTGTATCTGTCATTGTATTATCATATAAAACAATTCCAAGTTTTTCATACAATTCTAAAATCATCACATATATTATATGTTGGTCACAGATTATCTGGGCTTACTAGAGAAATGAGAAAAACTGAATGGCAGAAGTGAAGGTACAGTTTGTGTTCAGGGTTGTGGAAACACTTAAAATCATTAAGATACTCTATGATTTTCTAATTGCTGATAAAGATTACCTCAAACTTGATGGTTTAAAGCAACTCTAATTAATTATCTTACAGTTCTGAAAGCCAAAAGCTTGAAATTGTCATATTGGGCTAAAATCAACATGCTGGGTTTTCTTAAGACTCTAAGAGCATGCATTTCCTTGTTTTTTCTAGCTTCTATAGGCCACCTTCATTCCTCAGTTCATAGCTCCTTCCTCCATCTCCAGAGCCAAAAGCATAGCATCTTTAAATCTCTCCTTGATTCTGACCTCCTATTTTGCTTTCCTCTTCCAGTCTAAATAACTATTGTGATTACATTGGACCCAGATGGATAATCCAGGATAATTTCTCTGTTTTAAGATGAGCTGATTAGCACCTTCAAATTCCCAATTTAAGCATCACATGAGGATGTGAAATTTTCTGTGTGCCCTAAAAATTATCTTATTTTGTGTAACTACAGGCTTGACAATTATGAAAACCACATTGTGTGAGTGACTGAATTACAGTCTATATTAAATTGCCAACCTTGCAGGGTGCATGATGTTAAAGTGAGGGTATTGATTGGAAAGGAATGGGATCCTGAAAATTGGAATAGATACCTATGGTTGATGATGATGGTGTTGGCATTGAAATCCTAGATTATGCTAAGTCTTTGTCAGGTAAACCTGTAATGGTCTGCCCTGAGTAACCAGGCCCTGACTTCCAGTATGCCCTGAAGTAATCTTCTGTCCAATCTCCACCTGAAGAGATTAACCTTGCTGTTCTTGATAAACTATAAACCCCTTCCTTGAGGAAACATCCCTCACCCCTTTGCCTGAAGAGATTAATCCTGTTTCACCAGATGAAATTGCAATGGAATGCCCCAAGTGAGTTGGATGGCAAGAACCTTCTAATTTTTCTCATGATCCACCATCACCTTTATTCTAGACCTATAAATAGACTGAAGCTCCAACAGGCCCCAAAAAGTATGATACAAAATGTGACCCACTAGGACATGTGCTTTACTCCAAAATAACAGTATGATTTTTCTAATTTATACAGACAGAAATGAGGGAAATATCTGTGGGAATGGATATTAAAGGTTTGGGATAATGGTGAAAGGAACATATAATTTAATGAAGATGAATTTATTGATATGTGCTCACTAAGCAGATATTCTGGATTCAATATTGTAGACCAAGGAATTAGAAAGGGTGCAAAGAGTTTTTTTTCTGATAGTTGGTTGAAGCATGGACCAAAAGGTGGTCTAAATTCCTTAAAGTGGAAATGCCAGAACAGCCCTGATGTATTACTGTGTAAACTGCTGTTACTGAACTAGGATCCTTAAACACAATGGGAATGATCAGATCCTGGGTTAGAAGAAGCCAAGTGACAGCACTTAATCTCCAATGGCAAGGTAGGCATTGCTACTTTAATGCAAAGCAGTCTCAAAGCAGTTATCAAAATAGTCTAACTCACAGAGAACTAGAGTGGAGTACCTAGAAGTAAAATAGAAAGGGAGTTTATTAAATTATTACTTGGTCTGTACAAGCAGAAGAGTTCTAGGTCAAGTGAGCAAATGTCTAACTTGAATTAGAGAAACAAAGAGTTATGGTCCTTTAATGAATTCCCAGACTTGGGACAGTTTACAGACTCAGAGCCCCTTGAATGAATGGAAGGCTGCAATCCTTTGGGGGAAAGATCTTGCTACACTGCCATAAATGTATACTGTTAATCTTCTCGCCAGCCTTCCTCAAAGAGAATTACAGGCTTTTACAAGTGTAACTATACATTGGTGAAAAGGAAATGGTCAGGCATTTCAGGAATTATTAAACACTGACTTAGAAGTGTCATTAATTTTAGGAGATCCCAAATGTCACTGTGGTCCACTGGTCAGAGTAGGCTTATAGATGTCAGGTAATCATTGGGGTTTAAGGTCAGGTTCATCTCACAGTAGGTCCAGTGGGCCCCCAAAACCATTCTGTGGTTATTTCACAAGTTCCAGAATGAATAATTTTAATAGACATACTCAGCAACTGACAGGCCCTTGCATTGGTTCCCTGACTTGTGGAGTCAGGGTTACTATGGTAGGAAAGTTCAAGTGGAAGCTACTACACCTCCCTCTACCTAGAAAAATAGTAAATGAAATGCAATACAGGATACTTGGAGGGATTGCAGAGATCAGTGCTACCATCAAGAACATGAAAGATGCAGGGGTGGTGGTTCCCAACAAATCCCCCTTCAACTTTTCTGTTTGTCCTATATAGAAACAGATGGATATTGGATGATGACAGAGGATTATCATAAAATTAACCAGATAGTAACTCTAACTGCAACTGTTGTTCCAGATGTGGTATCATTGCTTGCAAAAATCAACACATGCCCTGGAAACTGATAGTGGCTATCAATCTTGCAAATGCTTTTTTCTCAATAGCTGTTTGCTTACAGCTGGCAAAAGCAGCAATACACCTTCATAGTCCTACATGTTAACACTCTTCCCCTAGTTCATAATTTAGTCTGCATGGATCTTTTCATCTTCCCTCCAACACTGACCCATTATATTGATGATAACATGTTGATCAGACTTAGTGAACAAGGAGTAGCAACTACTCTACACTTATTGATAAGGCATTTGTGTGTCAGAGTGTGAGGGATATATCCACAAATTACAGGGTCCTTCTACTTCAGTGAAATTTCTAGGTGTCCAGGAGTGGAGGCAGGTTGAGAGATCCTTTCTAAGATGAAGGACAAGCTGTTTCATCTGGCCACTCTTATAAACAAAAAACAAGCACAATGCGTAGTTGGCCTCTTTGGATTTTAGACACAATGTATGCTTCATTTGGGTGTGCCACCCTGGCCCCTATAGGAGAATCAAGTACAAACAATTAGGATTTTGGAGCAAAGTCCTGCCATCCTATGCAGATAACTATTATTCATTTGAGAAACAGTTTTTGGTCTGCTAGTGGACCTTAGTAGATATTTTGATTCCTAACTATGGACCAAGAATTTTATCATGAGCCATGAGCTACCTATCTTGAACTGGGTGTTGTCTGACCTGACAAGCCATAAAGTTGGAGAAGCAGAGCAGTGCTCCATCATAAAATGGAAGTAGTATATATGAGAAAGTATTCAACTAAGCCCTCAATGTACAAGTAAATTTAAATAGAAAGTGTCCCAATGCCCATGGCCCACACCCCTACCAAATTACCTTCACTTTCCAAGCCCACAGCTATTAAATCTTGAGTAGTAACTTACAGTCAGTTGATTGAGGAAGAGAAATCTCAGGCCTGGTTTACAGATGGTTCTGCATGATATATAGGTTTTGTCTGAAAGTGGACAATTGCTGCACTACAGTTCCTTTCTGGAACAACAAGTGAAGGGAAATTCTCTCCATGGGCATAACTTAAAGCAGTGCACCTGGTTGATAATTTTGCATGGAAGGAGACATGGATAGAGGTGCTTTTATATTTAATTGGTTTGTTTGGATGATCAGGGACTTGGAAGGAATGTGATTAGAAAATTGGTAACAAAGATGTCTGGGAAAGAAGTATGTGGATAGACCTGTCTCAGTGAGCAAAAAGCATGCAGATATTTGTGTTCCATATTAATGCTCATCATAGGGTAAATGCAGCAGCAAAAGATTTTAATAATCAAGGAGATAAGATGACCTGTTCTGTGGATACCTGTTGTCCTCTTTTCATAGTTACTCCTGGCATTACCCAATGAATTTATGAACAATATGATTATGTTGGTAGGGATGGCGATTATGCATAGGTTCAGCAACATGGCAACATGGACTTCCACTCACCAAATCTGACATGCTTACAGCCACTGCTGAATGCCCAAACTTCTAGCAGCAGAGACCAATACTCAGACTTCAATATGGCATCATTCTCAAGGTGATCAGCCTCCTTCCCAGGGACTCATTGATTACATTGGATTCCTGCTATCATCGAAAGGGCAGAATTTTGTTTTAACTGGAAAATAAATATACTCCCAATATGGATTTTTTTTCCCGTATGCCATACTTCTGCCAAAATTGCCATCTGTGGACTGAAAGAATGCCTCATCCACAGTCATGGTATTCTCACACTGTTGATTTTAATCAAGGAATACACTTCATGGCAAATGAAGGATAGGGATGCACACATGCTCAGAGAATTCACTGGCCTTACCATGTTCCCATCACCCTGAGGTATCTGGATTAATTGAATGTACCAACTAGGTGGAATGGCTTTTGAAGACTCAATTATGGCACCAACTATGTGACAACACTTTGCAGGGCTGGATCAATATTCTCCATGAGGATATATAGCCTCTAAATCAGTGTTCACTCTATGATGCTGTTTCTCTCATAGCAGGGTTCACAGGTCCAAGATGCAGGGGGTGAAAATGGTAATGGCACTACTCATAACTAACCCTCATGATCCACTAGGATAATTTTTGCTTCCTGTCCCTGAATCTTAAGCTCTGCTGGTCTAACGTCTTATTTCCAAAATAGGAGTGCTTCTAACAAGAGACACAACAATGATTCCATGGAGCTGGAAGTTAAGATTGCCACCCAGCCATTTTGGGTTCCTCATGCCTCTGAATCCACAGGCAAAGAAGGAGATTACTATACTGGAAGGGGTGACTGGTCCTGATTATAAAGGGGAAATAGAACTGCAAATACACAATAGTGGTATAGAAGAGTTTCCCTAGAATGCAGGCGATCCCCTGAGGCATCTTTTAGTACTGCCCTGCCCTCTAGTTAAGTCAATGGAAAATTGAAACAACCTTATCCAGGCAAGGTTACTAATGGCCCAGAAACTTCAGCAATGAAGGTTTTGGTTACCCCAACAGGCAAAGAACCATGGCAAGCTGAGATAATTGCTGATAGTAAAGGACATATGAAATGGGTGGTAAAAGAAGATAGTTGCAAATATGAGCTACAACCATGTGACCATCTAAATATATGAAAACTCTAATGATTATGAAGATTTCCTCCTTGTTCTGTTATGAGTATTTTTGCATGTATAAAGAAAGAAAATATATTTGTTTTCTTCTCTATCTTATTACCTTTTCATATGAAAGAATTTGTATTAACTTTATGCCACACTATTTAAGTTATAGAATATCAAGTTAAGGAGTGAATATTACTCAAGGATTTGCACCCTATCTTGGGGAAAGTTAGTGCATGTCCAGTGTGGGCTAGACAGTTGAATATTGTTAGAAGAAAAACATGAATGTTATTGTTTTTATTTAGAGATTAGGTATGGTTTAAGGAAATGTATCTAGGTATTGAGCTCACAAGGGGTAGATTGTGGTAGCTAAGTACATGTGTCAACTTGGCTAGGTTATAATGTCCAGTTGTTTAGCCAAACAAATGCTGCCTAATTTGTACTGTGAGGACATTTGTGGATTTAATCATGAGTAAGTTGCTTGCATCTATGGTTCATTACAAATACAACCAACTGAGGAAACTGCTTTTGACAGTGAGAGATGTTCATACAATCAGTTGAAGGCCTTAAAAGCAGAAGTGCTGCCTTCAGCATTCAGAAGGGAGAATTTCCATCTCTGCTTCAGCCAGTCAGCCTCTCCTGGGGAATCCATCAAAAACCTCCATCAAAGTTCCCAGTTTGCAGCCTTCCTTATGGAATTTGGACTGACCCATCTCCACAGTCATGTGATCCAATTCTTATAAGAATCTTATATTTATATTTATATTATATACACATCCTTTCAGTTCTATTTCCATAGACATCCCTGACTAATATAGTTAGTTAGATAGGTGGTTGCTTGGGTGGCAAATTCCATCTATCTTCTTTTCCCCCACATTGCAAAATGAACTTAACTATCAAGGAGATGTTTGAAAATATGTCTTGAAAAAAATGCTAGATACTTTTTGTAAATAATTGAATATTAATGTTCTTATCTTATACCTGACAAGTAGGAATATGAGCAAGGGAAGGTTATCAGGTGAGAATAATGGTCTCAAGGATGGAAACAATGTCACTTGCCATGTCATAAGTGTAAAATATGTATATTCTAATTTGATATAGAGTCATGCTGGAAAGTGAGATACCATGCCTTTTCCATAAGAGGAGTGGTGAGGAGTGATACATGTTAAATTCTTCAAGGCAGTGCTAATTCTAGTCTCCTAAAAATTATTTAAAGTGGCTTAGAAAATTTGAAAAAGCATTCCTTACTGCTGAAATTTTCTTATGATTCTGTAACTTTTGCTAGATTCAGTTTAGTGTTTCTTCTGCTGGTCTTATCTGGTAACACTCTAACCATTCAAATGGAGTGTACAGTCCCAAATGGCCTCACTCATAAATGAGGCATTTTGTTCAGTTACCTCAGTACTCTTTCATATGGCCCTTCATTTTCCAGGATCCTAAATTGGTCTCTGTTATACCATAGTTGTATCACTTCAGTGGTTGCTTCAAAAAAAACTTCAAGACCGCTCAAGGCCAACCCTCAGGTGTTATACACATCAGTTTATTTTATTCTGTTCATTAAAACATGTCATAGGATTACCACCAGATAAAAGAATGGGGAGATAAATGCCACCAGTTAATGGGACTAGTTGCAAAGTTGTTCTGATCCTTTTAAATAAATTACACTGTGATACATAGAATATTTTTTAAATTTCTTGCTCATCAGTCTATTTTAGATGACTGTATCAATATAGTGGACTCTTCTGATATTTTGAAGATATTCAGTAGATTAAATCCCCTAGGATTCTAATATGAAAAAAAAAATGACAGTAGTAAGCAGGGTTCCAGGGCAAAATGCTGTTTTCTTTTGCCATGTAAAGGTGAATTTATTTTGTTTTGCCTTTTCATGGCGCTGGAGAAAAATTCATTCCCAAGATAAGTGCTACAATTCAAGTGCTATAGGGTCTGATACTCTAATAAAGTTAATATTCCTGGCACTGCAGTTTCTACATGGGCTACCAAATGTGTGGCATTATAGTAGTCCATAGTCATATGCTACAAGTCTTCTCTTTGTTGGCTGGGTTAGACAATTCAATTGTGATATTATGGAGACCTTGAATCTTTTAAATATATGAGTGCTATTGTCTCTGGAATTCCTTATAAAATATAACTTTTCTTCAGGTTTTCTGTCTTGTCTGTGATGTAAGTTTTTTCCAGAAGAATCGATAGACAGATCCTTCCCAGTACTAAGTATATCCATTCCAAACAAATACTCAAATAATGGGGAAATAATCACAGGATAGATAAATAGCTGCACTAATCCTACTTTAAAGGAGTCTTGAACTAAACCTCAATTCATAATGTGGCTTTCAAGAGTGTCCACTCTAACTGCAGGATTATGACAGTATTTTGGGTCCTCTTGTATCAGTGACAGGTCAGAAGTTATATACAACAAACATAAAAATGTCTGCGTAAACCCATTCCCCCAGTGCATAGTTCCTCTGGCAAATGATCCCTTTCTCAAACTGCCCTTACTTTCAGGAAGTTTACACATCTTCATGTCATTTGCAATATAACCCATTATACTGTCTGAGTTCCAAGGGGATGGCTGTGTGTATACTAATAAAGATATTCAAGTCTCTATTAAATGCATCCTCCAATTTCCAGAATTAAATTCTGCCCATCACCCAAGTCTAAAAATCTCAAGATCTACTCCACAAAAATGTGAAGTCCTACAAATGCATTTGGTTTGCAGGCAATTACTTCTCAAATTAGGAGCTTTACTTACGTTAAACTGAGATTGGACCAATTTTATTGATTTGAGAGTGTTGTCATTTGATTTTGGGGTTCTTGTGAGGTGAAGTCACTGTGTGGTCTCCAGTCATGGGGATGCTATTCTTTTGGAGCAAGGATAGGGAACTGATTCTTCTAGCCCAAACAATCAGATAATTTGGAAGTTCAAGATATGAAGCTTTTGCAAGCAAATCTCTCCATCTCCTCTCAAGGATAAACTCTTCAAAATAATGATGATGCTATAATTTGTTGACTTCATAGCCTTTATTAAAGGGCTCCATCAACAAGCTATCTTGGAAATGAAAACTTAACAGAGCCTCAAAAGGAAACAATCTTCTCATATTTGTGAAGACAGATATTTGGGAGTGTTTATTAGGAGTGGAATATGTCAGGATACACTGATTGTAATGCTTGGCCCATACACTGTACCCCAGAATCTTGGGGCTTGTGTCATACTCCTTGTAAACTAGAACATGACTTTTTATAGCATCATGTTCCCCTTAAATTGACCTCTACTGGTCAATGGAGAGATAAAACCCATAGGAGAGAAAAAGATAACTAAGGAGCCAGGAAAAAGCTGAAAGAATGTAAGAAATCTGAGAAATTTAAGGCATGTGAGCTGATGGCCACCAACTCCACACTTTTAAACACATTTCTTCTGGTAGGTATTAACCAAGAATATGTGGGCTTTAGATTTGTAACCCAATAATGTAGACTGATAGCTGTCATTAAGTCAAACGTTTCATTTCATTCACTGGTAAAGTTAAGACATTTTCTTGCCTCCTTTTTTTTCAGTAATAGATAGAGTTTATTTACAGTCATTGTACTAAATATTGACATTATCTTTGAACATAACACACCCCATATGTGCAGCAAGGGAAAGACAATTTCTTGTTCAAGAATCACCAAGGAAACTCCTCATTGTAGCTCTCTTACAAAGTGATACCACTGGGGATTTCACTTTTTGTGTGTGCTTATACTTTTTAAATCTTTATTTTAAAAGAAGCTTTAGATTAAATAAATGTTCCATAAAAGATATAGGGGTCTTCCATATACCCCACCCTACTCCACCTCCCAAACTTTCCCCATTAACAATTTTCATTAGTGTAGTACATTTTTTACAATTGTTGAACACATATTGAAACATTGTACTAGCCAAAGACAATAGTTTACATTATAGTTTACACTTTGCCCAGCACAATTTTACAGGTTTTGACAAAATGTATAATGGCCTGTATCTGTCATTGCAACATCATGCAGGACAATTCCAATGTTAAAAAATGTTCCCATGTTACACCTATTCTTCCCTCTCCTTCCCCTCAGAACCTCTGGTGGCCACTGCCTTTATATCAATGATACAAGTTCTTCCAGTGTTAGAATAATGATGTCTACTTCATTTCATAGTTGTTTTCTACCCTTATGTTTGTTCATTCCTCATCTTAAGGATGTTGGGATGGTGATGCCCACCCTTTCTCTGATTGAGAGAGACTTGCCTCCTTCTAATCCCTCAACAAATGTATTCCCTTCTCCCTCCATTTTCTTGTTAAGATCTCAATAACAGAATTACTTACTGAAAAGATGGATAAATGCAATGTTTAAAATAATAGAAATAACAAACAATACAATTTTGGGTTGAGTCTATTACAGGATACACACTCTTAAATAATGTCTTTAAGATTGTCCTGCTCTTCTTCCTTTCCTCCATCTCTTGCCCATTTTATTAGTCAGCCAAAAGGGTGCTGATGCAAAATACCAGAAATCTGTTGGCTTTTATAAAGGGTATTTATTTGGGGTAGAAGCTTACCTTTACAAGCCCATAAAGCATAAGTTACTTCCCTCACCAAAGTCTATTGCCATGTTTTGGGGCATGATGGTTGCTATGTCTGCCAAGAATTCAGGCTTCTTGGGTTCTTCTCTTCCTGGGGCTCCATTTCTCTTCAGGCTCAGCTGCTGTGCTCTTGCCACAAGGGCAGCTGTAGACTATCAGGTGAATGGCTCTGTCTCTTTTCCTGGGGCTTCTGCCATGTTCTTCCCCTGTGTGTTCATTTCCCAGGCTCCAGCTCAAAACTCTAACTCCTGTGCCTTGTCCCTGTCCTACCCACCAAGGAGGCAGAGACTCAAGATCTTACTGATGTAGGCCAGTCAAAGCCCTAAACATAATTTATTCAAGAAAAATGACTCTTCTCACAGACCAGTTTACAAACATAATTCAATAACTATTTTTGGAACTCATAAACAATATCAAACTGCTACACGTATTTTGCAATTTTTACTCCCTTGTCTCCCTACATTCTTTGCAAAGTAGATGTGCAATTAATAAAAGGAAATGCAAACAAAACAGATAAGAATGAGTTTAAGAAAGACGGAAGGAAAGATAGATGAGATAATGAAGCAGATAACTCCTCAATTTTACCTTATATGTGAACAGATATCTCCTCTTTTCTGAAGAGTAGAAATATTTTTATAACACAAAAATGGTTCACCACGTTGCCTTTCATCTTCAAATTTTTATAGAACCAATACAATAATCATTGTTATTTTAAATAATTTCCTTATCTTCCATTCTCATGAACATATTATTAACATGCCATGAATAAAATCAATGTGATTAAGAGAAGTGGCCTGGAGAATGGGCTTATAAAATAAAACCCTGCCACACTCAGGTGCAATTCTTGACTACATGCTTATGCATGCATATTAGGATATCAAGTAGGACATTTTCTTCCCCATTGTAATGGTATTATTTCAAAGGCCATCTGCTATAAACAAAAAAAACCAATTACTCCACATTTTAGTGTATTATGATTTCAGCAACTGGGGACAGCTACTTCCTTCTCAAGAATAAAAAAGAGGCCCCATTGAGAAAGACTTTGTAATCATATGACTAACATTTCCAATTCTCTGATCATACCACATAAAGTAAATATAAAAGAATGAGTGAAGAGCATATTGGAGGTAATTAAGGGTGATGTTTTAGGTGAGATGTGCTGGTCTCTGCTTTCATCCTCAAAAGGTGAAAATCAAGTTGTCAACCTTCCTGGGCACTTATCTGGACTCTTTAGGGGGAATCCACGGTGAATTTCATTTAAATTGTTGTCAGAGTTCACTTCCTCATGAGTGTAGTGCTGAGATCCTTGTTTCATTGTAAATGGTCAGCCAGGAGTCTCTCTCATCTCCCTAAGGCCACTTGAATTCTTCATCTTGTTAGCTTCTCTATCTTCAAACCAGCAACAATGTTTGAAGTCTTTTTCATGCATCACAGCTCTCTGACTTCTCCTGTCATATCTCACATAGCTAGCTGGAGAATATTCTCTGCTTTTAGCAGTTCATATGGTTTTATAGTGAATGCAAGATGACAACATATGAGGTCATCAGAATAATGAAACTGCTTGGGTAAAAGGCCCAATTATGGACACTAAAATTAGGTTGATCGTATAAGTATCTTCATTAGTCAGCCAAAAGGGGTGCTGATGCAAAATACCAGAAATCAGTTGGTTTTTATAAAGAGTATTTATTTGGGGTATAAGTCCACAGTTATCAGGCCATAAAGCATAAGTTTCCTCCCTCACCAAAGTCCATTGTCATGTGTTGGAGCAAAACAACTGCTAACGTTTGCCAGGATTCAGGTTTCTTGGGTTCCTCTCTTCTTGGGGCTATGTTTCTCTCTGAGCTCAGCTCCTCTGTTTCCTCCACAAGATCAGCTGTAGACTATGGAGCTTTATAGGCTTTGCGTCTCTCCACAAGGCCAGCTGTAGACTCTCAGGTGTGTGGCTCATCTCTTATCCCAGGCCTTCTCTCTTTCCTCATGAACAAGCTCTCTTAATTCCCAGGGCTCCAGCTCAAGACTCCAACATCAGAACTCCAACTCAAAACTACCCTAACTATGTCCTTTGCCATGTCCTTTGTCTTTGAGACCCCACCCACCAAGGGGCAGGGCTCAATGCCTTACTGACATGGCCCAATCAAATCCCTAATCATAACTTAATCCTGCCCAGATGAACAGACCAGTTAACAAGCATAATCCAATATCTATTTTTGGAATCATAACTTGATAAAACTGCTGCCCTCCACCCTCTGAATTCCAAAAATACATTCCAATATTAAAAAAACCATAATTCAGTGTAAATGCAAGTACAAAATCATATCATAATCAGTTTAAAGAAATACAGTTTGTCTTCAAACAAAATCCCATCAGCTGCAGACCTCTGACACTTACAAAGTCATTTAACTGCTTCCAATAAACAAATGCAATGATGACGGATAAACATTTTCATTAGCATAAGGAGAAATTGGGAGGTTAAACATGAGTCATGGGTCCTCTACAGTTCAGTAAACCTGCAGGGCCTCCTCCATTCCACTTCAAATCTGAGAGTCATTCTTAAGACTATGGTTTCTTCTCCTTGGGAAATGATGAGGACTCACCCATTCCACAGGCTTGCCCAATGGCCATTTTCTTGGTTCCACTCTCATCAATCATCTGAATGTCGACCATGCTCCAGATCTCACCCTCCAAGAGTACTGGGGTGATTGCCACAACTTACCCAATGTTTGGGTTAGACTCTTAGCCCCCCTAGTACATTGAGGTGTAGATAACATTCCTCCTAACCTTTGGCATACAGACTCAACCCTCTCAGAGCAATGAGCCAACCACCTGTTCCTCCTAATAAGTGGGGATTGGTTGTATGGTAGTTGCATTGGGTAGTTTTGGGGCTAGGTTTAGTTCAAAGTGGTCAATGTATCTGAAATCTTCAGGGTGTAAGCCGGATGCTTTGCTTAAGCTACAATTTGGTTATCCAAACACACTTTCCAGTATGTTTACCTTGTTATGACTTGTCTCTTCTCATATTGTAGTTAAATAAGTACACCCCTCTCAGACCTATGGGATATTGCCTTTAACCACCCCATTCCTTGGGGAACATGCTGCACCCTTCCTGCAACCTGGGGTGGCAAAAGAATCCCAGAACATCAAGTGGGAACATCCACCCTCTTCAACAGCTGGGGCAAATACACCCTCTCTGCACTCTGGGGTGGCAAAACTCTCCCAGAATATCAGGTGGGAACATGTACCACCTTTAACTGCTGGGGCAAACTCACCCTCTCTGTACACATGGGTGGGGTTCCTCTCTTGGCCCAAGGTGATGTCTTAATTCTAGATCTCAGCTTCCATGCCTTTCCTCTTAAAGATGTTTCTCCTTCAATATCTCTTTTCCTTGTCCCTTTTAGTCCCAGCTGACAGTGGTTTTGTTCATACAGCACTCTCAAAAACCTTGTTGGTTTAGCATTCAAGAAGCAGGGGTCCAAGCCATGAGACAGTAAGACTTTCCACAAGTATTTCTGAGATAACTTCATCTTCAATCCTGATTTACAAGTTCCAAATTTAGCTAAGTCCTCAAATGGGGCATTATTATCTGGGACCTCAATTTCCAGAGACTTGGAATTTCCAGAATCACTTTCTCTTTTCTTTGTGCCCAAGATTTCAGTCCTTAGTGTATTTTGCTCATTTAGTATTTTGCTATAAGCTGCAAAGAGAAGACAAGCTGCATTCTCTGAGTTTACCTTGGAAAGTTCTTCAGCTAAATTCTCAGGTTCACCATTTTCAAATTCTGTTTTCCATAAAACACCAGGAGTTAATCTTGCTACGTTCTTTGCAACTTTAATACATGCATCACCTTTCCTCCAGTTTCCAATATAGTTTCATCGTTTACTTCTAAGGCAACATAAAATGTCTCTTTACCATTCATATTGCTACCAAGAGTCTCTTCAAAGCACTCTAGGCCTTTTCAATCAAGCATCTCACAATTCTTCCAAAAAATACCCCTTACCCATTTATAAAACTGTTCCAAAATTTTGGTAATTGCAAAAGCACTTCCCCACTCCTCATTACCAAATTCTGTATTAGTCATGCAAAAGGGGTGCTGATGCAAAATACCAGAAATCAGTTGGTTTTTATAAAGGGTATTTATTTGGGGTAGAAGCTTACAGTTACCAGGCCATAAAGCATAAGTTTCCTCCCTCACTACAGTCCATTGCCACATGTTGGAGCAAGACAGCTGCCGGCGTTTGTCACATTTCAGGCTTCTTGGGTTCCTGGGGCTCTGTTTCTCTCTTGCCTCAGCTCCTCTGTTTCCTCCACAAGGTCAGTTGTAGACTATGAGGCTGTCTAGGCTTTGCCTCTCTCCCCAAGGCCAGCTGTAGACTCTCAGGTGAATGGCTCATCTCTTTTCCCAGGGCCTTCATTCTTTCCTCATGAACAAGCTCTCTTAATTCCCAGGGCTCCAGTTCAAGACTACAACATCAGAACTCCAACTCAAAACTACTCCAACTCTGTCCTTTGTCATGCCTTTTATCTTTGAGACCCCACTCACCAAGGGGCAGGGCTCAATGCCCTACTGACATGGCCCAGTCAAATCCCTAATCATAAGTTAATCCCACCCAGATGAACAGACCAGTTTACAAGCATAATCCAATATCTATTTTTGGAATTCATAACTATATCAAACTGCTACAGTATCCATGCAGGCAAGTTGCAGCAAAGGCTGCATATCACAGCACTAATGATCAATTAAATTGGGCTAAAAAATACAAAATAGTCTCTATTGAGGCCTAAAAACTATCAATACTTTTGCATGCTCATGGATGCTATTTAAAATAAGGACTCAAAGGTTGCTACACAGAGATCAGTAGCCATCAGAAGGAGAACCAAGATCTCAATATCACTAAATACATGGTGTATGTATTAATCAGACAAAGAGGTGGTGATGCAAAGTAACTTAAGTCTGTTTGCTTTTATAAAGGGTATTTATTTGAGGTAAAAGTTTACAGTTACAAGGCCCTAAATAGTCCTCTTCAAGGCTGCTTTCTCACCAAAACCTGTTGCCATGTGTTGAAGCAAGATGGAAGTGATCTCTGCCTGGTCTTTCAGACCTTCTCATCTGCTTAGGTGTTCTGTTCTTTTGACTGCAATCTATCAGGCAAATGGCTCTTTTATCTCCCTGGGGCTTTTGCTGTTTGAGCATTCTCCTTTCTGTAACATGGCAGAATTGAAATGACCAAGCTCTCTCCTCTTCTGTGTGGCATCTTGAGTGTCCATTTATATCAGCCCACCAAGGGGCTGGGGACTCAACCTGAGTTATGACTTACTAATGTGGTCAAATCAAAACCCTAATCCTAACAGGTAATTAAATTAAAGACAGCCCAGGTTAATATAATGCATTCAAAGGTATATTAGTCAGCCAAAAATGATGCTGATGCAAACAACCAGAAATCTATTGACTTTTATAAAGGGTTTACAGTTACAAGGCCCTAAAAAGTCCAACTCAATTACTTCCCCAACAAACTCTGTTGCCACAAGTTGAAGCAAGATGGCAGGTGATGTTTGTGAGGATTCAGCCTTCCTCTTCCTTTTAAGAATCCATGTGCCCAGCTTCTTCCCATCTCAGCTGTAAGCTGGAGGGCTCATTTCTTTCCAGGTTCAGTTGCTCTGGTCTCTTCACAAGGCCAGCTGTAAATAATCAGGCAAATGGTTCACCTCTCTCCCTGGGGGCCACAGAATCAAGGCTCTCTCCTCTGGCATGTCTATAGAGATTTCTCTATTCTTCTGTGTATCTTATTCTGTGTAAGTGTCCATTTCTATAGCGCACCAAGGGGTGGGGACTCAATGCCCTACTGATATGGCCAAATCAAAGCCCTAATCTTAATTTAATGAAGTAAATGTAACCTTTGATTTTAATGCAGTTAAAGGGTATCACACCAATATGAACAGATTGGATTATAAGCATAAGCAAATATCTCTTTTTGGAATTCATAAATAATATCAAACTGCCACACTCCACCCTCTGAATCCCAAAAATATATTACAATATTAAAAAAGAAACAAACTTAAATTCTTTCTGTTAAATGCTGAGCCCAAAATCAAATCACAGTTATAGAAATACACTTTGTCTTAGGGCAAATTCCCCTATGATCTTAGAACTGCCAAGCTTACAAAACAATTTATCTGCTTCCAATATTCAAAGGGACAAACATAGGATAAACATTTGCATTACCACAAGGAGAACTGGGGGGGGGGGTAGCATATGTTACTGGTCCCCAACAGTTCCAAACAACTGCAGGGCATCCTCCATTAGATTTCATAGTCTGACAATCATTTTCAAGAAGATGGTTTCTTGTCCTTGGGGCCTCATGAGGGCCCACCCCTTCCAAAGACTTGCCCATTGGCCATTTTCTTTGTTCCACCCTCATCAAATACCTTGGGGTTGACTGAGTTCCAGACCTCATCCTCTGTGAGCATTGGGGTTATGGCCACTCATCCACCAAAATCTAGGTTGTAGTCTCAAGCCCCTTAGTATATTGAGGTGGTGGCAACATTCTCCCTAATCTCTAGCATACAGTCCCAATTGCCTCAGAACAGTAAGATTTTTGACCTGGCCTTCCCAAATCTATGAGAAGAGGACCACCCCTCTCAGAGCACTAGGGTGGTGACCTCACTCTTCAACCCTTGGGGAAGGTGCTCCACCCTCTCTGTAGTCCAGGGAAGCAAAACTCTGCCTGGACAGCATGTTGAAACCTCCATCTCTCTTCAAATGCCAAGACAAACTTACCCTCTCTGTACATGTGGCTGTTGTCCCTCTGTTGACCCAAGGAGATATCTTAACTCAAAACCTTAGCTTCCATCGTTTTCCACTTGAAGACATTTTCCCTTCCATCTCTCCCCTCCATGTCCATTTTAGCCCAGGTTGACTGTAGTTTTGTTCATACATATCTCATGAAAATCTAGTTGATTTACCATGAAAGAAGCAGAGGTCCAAGCCATCAGACAGCAAGACTTTCCACAAGTCTCCTAGATAACTGAATTTTCAATCCTGACTCACAAGCTACAAGTTTAGTTATTTGCTAAATGGGACACTATCATCTGAGGATTGAGCTCCAGAGGCCTGGAATTTCCTCAACCAGTTTCAAGTTACAGTGTGCCCAGCAATTCAGTTCTCAGCTTATCTCTTTCACCTAGCATTTTGCTATAAGTTGCATGGGGAAGCCAAGCTGAATTCTCCAAGTTTACTTTGGAAAGCTCTTCAGATAAATGTCCAGGCTTGCCGTTTTCAAATTCTGCATTCCACATAACATCAGGCATCAATTCTGCTAAGTTCTCTGCATAGTTAAAACATGGATCAACTTTCTTCCAGTTTGCAATAGTAGTTTCATCATTTCCTTCTAAGGCCTTATCAGAAATAACTGTAGCCTCCATATTCATACTAACAGTCTCTTCAAAGCAATCTAGGCCTTTGCCATCAAGCATCGAAGAAATACCCCTTATCCCTTTATAAAACCATTATAGCATTTCTGGTAATGACAAAGCAGGCCTCCACTCTAAGTACCAAATTCTGCATTAGTCAGACAAAGGGGTACTGGTGCAAAGGACCAGAAATCTATTGTCTTCTAGAAAGGATATTTATTTAAGGTAAAAGCTTACCGTTACAAGGCTCTAAAAGTCCTCCTCAAAGCTGCTTTCTCACCAAAGTCTGCTGCCATATGATGAAGCAAGATGGAGGGTGATCTCTGCCTGGTCTTTTGGGCCTAATCATTTGCTCAGCTGCTCTGTTCTCTTTTGAGGCAAACTATCAGGCAAATGGCTCATCTCACTTTCTGGTGCTTTAGCTATTTGAGCCTTCTCCTTTTTGTCACATGGCAAGGCCAAAATGACCAAGTTCTCTCCTCTTCTGTGTGTCATCCTGAGTGAGTGTCTGTTTATATCAGCCCACCAAGGGGGTGGGGAATCAAACTGAGTTATGCCTTACTGAAATGGTTGAATCAAAACCCTAATCTTAAGAAGTAATTTAATCAAAGATATCTCAGGTTAGTCTAACACATTCAAAGGATATCACACCCAGAGGAATAGATTAGTTTACAAACATAATCTTTCTCTTTTGGGATTGATAGAAAATCTCAAACTGTCACATTATGCAAATACTTGGTTTATGTAATCATTGTTGGTTATTGCATTTATTGCATAGTAGTTCAAAAAGTAGCCTTTGAGCTACAATATTTGAGAAATAATTGAGTGTATTCCCAAGCTACATTAGGAAGAAATATATGGAGGTTTCAAAAGTCTGGATGAAACTCATGATCACAATAATGAGAAAGTTATACAACCATGGTCCTCAAGTAGAAAATGAAAAAGATTTTAATCGTTCTATTCTTTGTAGGATCCTGTGTTAGTCCTAGTTATATGAGTACTATCAATCTATTATTCTCTTGCATGGCTTTGGTGCATTTGATAAAACATGACTAGGAATCATCTGGAAGGAGAAAACATAATTTAATAAAATGAACTTTAAACTTTGAGTCCCAAATCTCTCCTCTCACTGGGCTTTGCAACTTACTAGCTTATAGAATCATTTGCCTCTCTGGTAATTTTTTGGTCTGGACAAAATAGGATCAATTCTATCTATTGATAGCATTTATTAGGATGTCAGAATAAAAAATATGGTTGTCAATATTAGATATAATTTGTCCCAAAATATGATTGTTTAAGTGTAATTTATCTCATTACACATTCATGTTCCTCAAATCTGCACAGAATATTTAGATTAATATTTGAGACTATTTTTGTCAGTAAGAAACAACTGCAACAAGCACAAAGAAACAGACATTCAAAGAAACTCAAAACCATATGCCTCAGAAAATTTCTGGGAAATGGTGACTAAAAAATAGTGCCTTTTCTCTTACCTTTGCCTCCACTCCCATAAATTTCTAGTGCTTCTTGTTATAAATTCAGTTCATGTTATTAAACATTAACTTTGTAAATTATGATGTATTGTTTAAACTTCAATTCCTCCTTATTTCCAGTTTTTCTCTGAATACCTTAATAGAGTTACTTAAGATACAAGTGGGTAATGAGGCTACATTTAATGAAAATAAGATGCCTTGACTTACTATGAATGAGGATATCTTTATGCATTTCAGTTTTCAACTTAAGCTTCTAGCATATACAAAATAAGCTCCTGTAAAACTCTAGGCCATCTCTGGTGTTTTTCAATATGTCACATCTTGAAGAAAGCATCATATGTGTTATACTGTGACTCCAATGGAGAGAAGACCAAAATAAAAATGGACTAACCTTACTTGAGATTCAACTGTTATCCAAAATATAGAGAAATTGCTTTCTAACAATTACATTTATTCTCCAAAAATATCATAAAAGCAAAATACTGAACTTTGAAATATATTTAGAACATATTTGAGATACAAAGGCATTCTTTAGTATGTAAATAATCCTCAAAATCAATAAGAAAATTATGCATTGTCTTCAGGTGTATTGCAAAGTAAGAATTGCAAAATAATTTGTAAACATTTCTGGCCACTTTTACAAATTTATCCATTGCCAGCTTTGTGACAATACTTGTACATGTTATTAAACACATAAAGTCCTTATATAAATATATAAGTCCTGGAGGGGTGCAATCACAGAATATATGGTTTTCTTTGATGTGCTGTACAAGAAGAAGCTAATAACCTGGAGCAAAACAGTTTCTGGAAAATAGAATTGAATCTTGAAACATTATTCACATATACAAAAATGAAGATGATGAAATAGATACTGCCAACAGTGAGAATTGCACAAGTGCCCAAACCATCTCAGCATCATTGACTGCTCTGTCACTGTTCAGTTTTCATCATCTTTTAATGGATTGTTGTGAGTCTCTCTATTTAGCCCACATTTTCTATTTTACTTGTTGTCTTTGGCAATTGAAATATTTCTTCAATTTGAATTCCCTAGGAAATTATGATTTGTTTGATATCTTTATTTCTAGTAAACTTTGCTTGAGATCTGAGTACTAAGTCCCCTTGGTAGTACAGGTCATAATAGCCAGGGGTTAACCTACACTTATCTGGAAATTTAACTTCTTTTCTTATTGTTTCATGACTGCAAATGACAGGTTTCCACATTCCCCTAAATCTTCCTGGCACCCAATTTTCAGTCTGGGAAAAGGGGCAAGGCAAATTTCAGCTATCTTGTTCTTAAATTTATCCATTACTATGTGTATAAACACTTGTAAATAGGACCTGTTGATGAGACTACTTCAGTTAATTTCTGAACAAGCTGAATTAGGAGGGGTCTTAATCCTATTACTAAAGGTCATATAGAGAACTTCACAAAGAAATAAAATGAGAGGTACCAGCAAGTAGATGGAAGTCAAGGGAAGCTGGAAGGGAAAGAAGAAACATTAGAGCTTACCTTGTGGTTTGTCATGTTACAGAAAAGTCAGGAACCAAGGATCCCTGGAAGCAAGGCCAATAATGCCACAGTCTTCTAGGAGAAAGCATCACCTTGATGATGCTTTGATTGTGAATTTCTCCTAAACTCAAAACCTTGATTCAGTACTTTTCTGTTGTTCAAGCCAACCCATTACATGGTACTTTTAGCAGCCAGGATGTTAAAACACTTGCCCTCATTTTTTGACTCTGTATTTTGAAATAATTTAATTCTTACATATACATTACAAATATAGTACAAGTAACTCCTAAAATTATCCTGTACTCAGTTTCATTAATTGTCTACAATTTGCTCCACATTGTTCTCTCCCTCTCTTCCTCCCTTCTTTGCATCTTCCTTCCCTTTCTTTCCATTTATAAAAATAGATGTAGGGGAGTGGATGTAGCTGAAGTGGACTTCAGTGGTGCAGATGCTTCACATGTACAAGTTGCTGGATTCAATCCCTGGTAACTCTTGTAAATTTTATTGAACAATTTGAGGGCAAAAGTGGAATCAAATTCAGGTAATGCAGTTTTCAAGGAATAACACAGAGGTGAAGTTGCATCTTCATTGATACTATGATAACAGCAAAAAAGCACTAGATACATATTAGAAAATCTATTCCAAAAATGAAAGGTTAATTATAATTTATAGTTTTATTTTAGGTAAGTAACTTTTGGAGTGGGTGGCCACATCAAAATTTTTCATTGCATAGATAATATTTCTCATTAGATATTTATGGCTGTTCATTAGATAGCTTCAATAAGAAGAATGGATAGACTAGGTACACTGAGTTCCCTTGCCCTGGAAGCATTCAAGAAGAAGATGGATATCTAAATGGAAATATGTAATAGATGAATTAAAGATTTATCTAATTTATTTAGAGATGTTTAAAAGATTAAAAAGCTATAACTGAATAAAGATCTTTCTTCTTAATAAACCAGAGGACAGATTAAGAGTTGGATAATCAGTTTCATAGTAAGCAATGCCAGAAAGGAACTCTGAGGAAAAAACAAGTCAGGCTGGTGTCAGGGATGTTATCAGCATGAGATCAGAAAAAAGTAAGCCCTTCTGGTGCATTTTACAATAAAGTACATAAAGGGAGTCAGGCTTAGACACTAGATATGGAGAGACTTGAGAGGCAGAGAATTTGTAGAGAGGAAAGACTCTTGGACCACAATTATCTGAAGTAATATGACATGTCGTACATTTTCCCATATTAACAGCATCTGTCATTAGTGTGGTACATTCGTTAAAATTGATGAAAACATTTTAGAGCATTGTCTCTAAGAATGGATTATAGTTTACATTGTAGTTTATACTCTCTCCCACACAATTTTGTAGGTTATGGAAAGATATGCAATGGCCTGTTTCTGTCATTGTAATGTCATTCAGGAAAATTCCCAAGTCCCAAAAATGCCCCCATATTTCACCTGTATTTCCCTCTCCCTGCCCTCAGAACCTCTAGTGGCCACTGCCTCCACATGAATGGCATAGTTTCTTCCATTGTTAAAATCACAAAAAGTTTATAATAGAATACCAGTAAGTCTACTTTAGTCCACAGTTTATTCCCCAATCCTGAGGATTCTGAGATGATGTTGCCCACTCCACCTCTAATTGAGAGGAGGCTTTGATCCCTTGGGACAGATGGATAGAACTCTCTTGCTTGCAGTTGTGTTTCTGTTGGTTCCTTGGTACGGTCATTGTCTATCATCAACTCCTTGTTAGTTTTCCTATGTGAGTTCAATGAACTGGGCAGTAGGTATTAGAACGCCATTGAATTTCAGGGCCCAGGTGGCACATGGACAGCCCAGATATTAAAGTCTCTTGGACATACACCTAGCAACTCCAGCACCAACTATAGGCTCTAATAAAAGTGACAGAAGAGGCATATGTAGAGAAGTCACATCTGAGTCCAACTCTGTCATACTAGGGACCACAAACTCCATACTAGGGCCACTGGCAAGGCAACAAACTCTGGAGCTATCTGCCATGACCATAGATCCTGGGTGTCTCCAGAGCCCTCAGGATCCCCACTATTTGTGGTAGTATCTACCTCGGCCATCTATGAGATCCTGTTAAGACATGCATAAGAGTCACCTCTCTGATGACCTCTTGGCTCACTTTGAAGACTTTTAGCAATATACACTCATTGGTCTTTACCTTTTCTCCCTTTGATTCAAGGTCTTTTTCCAGTTGTATCCCCAGCTGGTGCTTGGTTGTAATTACTCAGTGCCAAGGAGGCTCATCCATTGGAGTAATGTCCCATGGTGAGGGGCAGGTAATGCATTTATATGCTGAGTTTAGTTTTGAGAGGGGCCACATTTGAGCAACAAGGAGGCTCTCAGGAGACAGCTCTTAGGCACTCTTCAGCACTAAGTGAAGTGCAAATTCAAGAGCAAAAGGCTCACAAGCATAGTTATCAACATGAAGGGCCCATCAATGGACCATCCTTTTTCTCTAGTCATTGCCCTTGTATTTAGGAGATTGTTGCTGTTCCATTAGAGAATGAGGCAGAGCTCCCCAGGATGGGAATTCAATAATCTTTTAGCTGTTGTGTGAATCTCCACCCATTGTGGCAATGCTCCATGAACGATTGAACATATTTTTATACCTTATATGTATGCCCAGGTGAACTTTCTCCAATGTATCCCCCATCACTGATACCTCACCCCATTGATCCTCCCCTGCCAGAGCTCCCATTCTGTGATCCAAAATCCCTTCAAAAATGAAGCCAAGAACATTGCAAAATTCGATTCATAGGAAAATGAAAAAATAATAATAGATTTTTCTTGCTGTCAGAAAGACATGTAATTGGTTCTCATACATTAATTAGTGTTAGTCACTATTCTATTCAATCTACTATTATTTCTACTAATATCTTTAGATCCTTTGGGTTTTCTGCATGAAGGATCAGGCCATTTGCAAATAAGATGAGTAATGTTAGCTCCTACCAATTTCTTTGTATCAAATTTGCATTGTCTCATTCTGCTAGTTAGAACTGGAATTGTAATTTAGTGACAACATCCTTGTCTCACTGTTTGTTTAAAGAGAAAATGCCTTACTTATTTCCTTTCAGGTTATATTTTATATTAGGTTTTAAATATATAGTATTTTAGTGATTAGCAGGATCCTCTATATTATTAATATACTAAGAGTTTTGCTGTGAAATTATGTAAGTCCAACACAATATTTATAGATTATTAAAATAATTTATTTTTTATTTTAAATTTCTAATTTTACAGAAGAAATATATTAGTATATTAGTATACCTAGAATATATGGGATAAAATTAACTTGGTATTGGAGCTTTAATTACTTTATACTCATGGTTAAAATAGTTTTGCCAGTATCTTGTTAACATTTTATAGAGTCTTAACTTGGAAGGAAATGAACAATAATTAATTAATTTTCCTTCATTGTAACTATAATTGATAAATGAATTAAAAATATTTTACTTTTTACCCTTCTAAGGAAGACTTTGTCTAAGAGTGAAATAATCTATTTTTGAAAATATTATAAAATTTTATAAACACATTTGGGGCACTAATTTCCTGTATGGGATTGTTAAAACTTTTTTTCTTACTAGTTTATACAGTTTTTTAAGAGTATTTTCTCAGAAACATCTCTTTGTCTACATTTTAAAAACTTGTTATTTATTTGCTGGTAATGTTCTATAATTTCATTTTACTTTTTTAATAGTAAACTTCAATTTTAGACGATTTTTAGTTCTCAGAAAAATTGCACAAAGAGTACAGGTAGTTTCCATATACCTCATCCCCTACCACACACACACACACACACACACACACACACACACACACTTCATTTCCCTTAACATTAACACCTTACATCATTGTGGTAATTTGTAAAACTTGATGAACTAGTATCATTGTTAATTAATTAATAACTAAAGCCTACAGTATACTTTAGGATTTTTGTTGTACAGGCCTATGGATTTTGATAAATATGCAATATCAGAATGTATCATTATGTTATCATACAGACTAGTTTCATTACCTTAAAATTACCCTGTGGTTGACTTCTTAATCCCTCCCTTACTCATCATAAACCTGTGGCACCCACTGTACTTTTCACTATCTCTAAAATTTTGCTTTTTCCAGAATGTCATTAGGTTGGTATCAGATAATATATAAACTTTTCAAGTTATTTGCTTTCCCTTATCATTGTGCATTTATAGTTCCTCCATCTCTATTCTAGGCTTTATATCTCTTTTCTTTTTGATGTTCAATTATAATCCGTTATGTGGATATACCCCAGTCTACCATTTACCTATAGAAAGATATCTTAACTGGTTCCAATTTTTGGCAATTATGAATAAAGATGCAATAAACCACTCACATGTAGGGTTTGTATGTGTATACTTCCTCAGCTCCTTTGAGTAAATAGATAGGAATGTCATTGCTGGATACTACAGTAAGACTATGAATAGCTTTGTAAGATTGCTAAAGTGTCTTTCAAAGTAGCTGTATAATTTTGCATTCTCACCAGGAATGAATGATAGTGCTGTTACTATACACCCTTTAAAGCATTTTGGCACAATGTTTTGAATAATATTCATTCTAATAATATATAGAGGTATCTTAATGTTTTAATTTGTAAATCTCTAATGAATTTTTTTTTTTTTTGCTGTTTTTCCATCTGTATATTTTCACTGGGGAGGTTTCTATTTAGAGTGTTCTTACTGTTGAGTTTTAACACCTTTAAAAGAGTTTAAAGTGTTTTAATAGTGACTTCTGGGAAGATTGAGTATTAGAAAGGCAGAGGGATCACTTTTTACCATAGAAAAAGCAGGAAGATAGGCAGAGAGTGTCTGGAGTGCTGGTCTTGGGCTCAGTTCATCAGGGGAAGGTGAAACACTCCTAGAAGAGAGAAGGGCAAAACAAAGGCATATTGTATTGGCTGGCTGAAAAACCCCATAAGAGCTACAAAAGCAGTAGGAGCTGGCCATTCCCTCCCCCACCTACAGAGCAAATAGCAGTCTGTGGACTTCAGCAGCTGTTGACTGCAGTGGAGGCAGACTAAAGGTGTTGCAAGAGTCCTATTCCTAAAGAGAGGGGAAAAGAATGAACCTGACCTACATTGAATCCACATTTTGGCCAGGAAGTTGGGTCTGCTTCATTGGAGGGTGGAAACACTTCCAGACCAGATGGGGCCACAATATTGATTTCACTGATAGCCTGCTGTGAGCTAAAGCTAATTTTCCTTCTCAGACACCCTCCTACTGCTTCAGAGTGGTAGCTGTGGCAGAGTGAGGGAGGGTGTGACTGGCCAAATGTGTAGAGCCTGTAAGAAAGTTTCTTTGTGAGGTTTGCCCTGCCTTGAGAACATTGCTTCTGCATAGCCCACCCACCTGAGTTACTCTGAATGCATTTCCCCCTTGCACATGAAGTTTGAACTGAAAAGTCTGCTGAAGAGCGCCACCAGCACACCACACCAGAAAAGTGCAGGAATAAGGAATAAAAATAATAGATAAATACAAGACATTGAGAAGTCACTGAAGAAGCACAAAGAAAAAATTAAAATCATGGATAGAAAAATAACAGAGCTTATGGGAATGACAGACACAATAAATGAGATTTATTTTACACAATTTTATACAACATAGTCACAACAACAGCAGATTTGAAATCATGGAAGAAAGAATCAGTGATGTAGAGGAAATAACAAATGACATATAAGAGATAGAAGAACAGAGAGAGAAAAGAATGGGAAAAAAAATTAGTAGAGGCTCAGGGAGTCAAATGATAACATGGAGTACACCAACATATGTGTTATGGGAGTTCCAGAAGGAGATAAGAATGGAAAAGGGACAGAAAGATATTTCAGGAAGTAATGGCAAAAATTTCCCAATTCTCATAAAAGACATGAATATACATGTCCAGGAAGCACAGTGAACTCCATATAGAATAAATCCAAATAGAACCACCCCCACAATCATAATATGCAGAATGCCAAATGCCACGGTTAAGAGAAAATTCTGAAAGCAGCAAAGGAAAACTGAAACATAACATACAAGTGATGTCCAATAAGACTTAGGATAGATTTCTCTTCAGAAACCATGGATGCAAAGGCAGAGGTATGACATAGCTATGGTACTGAAAGAGAAAAACTGCAAGCCAAGAATTATTTACCTGGAAAAATTGTTCTTCAAATATGATGCTGAGCTTAAAATATTCAGATATAACCAGGAACTATGATAGTCTGTGCTGAAGGAGACATCAGAGTGTTCTGCAGCCAGAAAATAAAACACAAGATAGAGAGAGGGGTTTGGAGGACCTTGTAGAAGTGAGAACTACCAGAAAGGGTAACCAAAAGGTCAAAATATGGACAAAGATATGTCATGACATTGCAAGCCAAAGAATAAAACGGCTGAAGTAAGTAATTCCTTTACAGTAATAACATTGAATGATAATGGATTTAGCTTCCCAATCAAAAGGGGGTGTAAGAACACAAGCAAGTTAAAAGTGAAAGGTTGGAAAAAGATATTCCTTACCAATAGTAACCAAAAAGGAGCTGAAGAAGTGATACTACTATCAGACAAAATAAATTTTAAATGCAAAACTGTTAAAAGGGATGAAGAATGTTATTATGTATTTAAAAAAGAGCAACTCAGCAAGAAGAAATAATTATGCCAAATATTTTTGCACCTAACATCAGTGCTCCAAGATACATGAGCCACACACTGGCAAAGCTGAAGACAAGAATAGATATCTCTACAATAATAGTTGGAGACTTCAATACACCACTTTCAGTATTGGATAGAACATGTGGAGAAAGGATATATAAAGAAACAGAGAAGTTGAATAATATGATAAATGAACTAAACCTAATAGACATCTATAGAGCATTGTACTCCTAAATACCTGATACACATTCTTTTCAAGTGCTCATGGATCTTTCTCTAAGATAGACAATATGTTGGGTAACAAGACATGTCTCAATAAATTTAAAAAGATTGAAATTATGCAACACTTTCTCTGAACATAACAATGAACCTGGAAATCAATAATGGATGGAAAAATGAAAAATTCATAAATACATGGAGATTAAATAACACACTCTTAAATAAACAGTTAGTCAAAGAAGAAATTGCAAGATAATTCAGTAAATATCTTCAGATGAATGAAAATGAGAACACAACATATCAAAATCTATCAGATAACATGGAGGCCGTGCTGAGATGAAAATTTCTAGCCCTCATGATTACATTAAAAAGAAGAAAGAGTTAATATTGAA